>JBAMJV010007539.1:0-17500 GCA_037951105.1 Echinarachnius parma
TGTCGGCTAAACCTGGCGATTTCACACAGAATCCGATATTTACATCATAATACACAACTGAAGTCTTGAACATGCTTGTTGAATTGTGTATTTACTTTGCCGTTTTATCTATGAAGTGCCTTTTAATCATTTTCTTCGCATTGATTTCCGATTTGCGTCCGCAAAAATAAATATTGTAAAAGCGAACTAATTACTCTCGTGAGCAAAATCATGACAAAATTATACAAAGAGATTAATTCCAAAAGGCGATAAATCCACTTTTCAACTTTCGAGAAAAATAGGTTTCTTTGCCCAACTTTGTACACATGTCTAAGGGAATATGAAAATGGAATGTTCCATATTTGTATTTTGATCGTGTAATTTCGCCTAAAATGTTTTATATTAATGGACTGACATCATTAACTAATTTTTGTTTATGGAAAGTGGATTTAGCGCCCTTTGGAACTAAGCTCTTCAAATATGATATAATTATAAATCAAAGGGCTACATGTTCCAAGAGATCAACAAAGACATATTCTAGAGTGTATATTTGATATCATATTGTCTCACTGGAGTAAGTAAATACCGAAATTCGCCATCAATATAATAATTATGAAGAGATAACTAAATATGTCAGAGACACTTGGGATAATCAGTTATTAACGAGATGTTCATCGTCGCGAACTCTCCAAATCTTAATTAAAACACGCTCAATATTTGTTTTTTCTCTTGGAATAACTATCTAATAAGCTATATAATAGGGAGTTATAGTCAGAGATAAAAATAGTTATTATTATTTTTTTTGTAGCTGTTGCAATCAAGCAATACGGGCTAATTTAAACAAAAATCGTTATGTGGGTACGACATTGATTTTATTAAAACGACGTTTGATAAAGAAGGCAATTATTCATTAAAAGTTTAACCATGTTATTAAGTGTACTTATGCACTTATGAATGCACTTATATATATATACAATCCAAATACCTGGGGGGTATTTCACAAAGACCCTAAGTTGGACTTAAAAAGTATGGAAATCAGTTAGTTTCTTTGAAACAAAATTCTAAAAGTCCTTTTAAAAGGCATAAAATGATGTTTCAAATCACAAATAGGTTTCTATTATCAAGGAGATTTCATGTTCTTCATGTACAATTTATGAACGTCTAAAATACTTGCATTTTTGTATTTTAATACATTTCATTCCAAGGCTACAAATGGCTTTCCATACTTTTAAAGTCCAACTTAGTGTTAAGTTCAACCTAGGATCTTTGTAAAAAACACCCCAGGACCATTTAGCCACTTATAGTAGTCATGGTAGTTGCTTATAGTTATTATAACAACAAAATAATATAATTATTTTTTAATATTTCCCTGGGGAGTAAGAACACTGAACATGCGACAGTTTCTTTCTATTCTCTTGTAACTATGGTAACATGCAGATAATATAATTACCCTTTATATTTCCCTAAGAAGTAACACAATTGAACATTTTCTTACTACTGTCTTATATCATAACACAATCAAACTTTGGAACTAACGTTTATAAAATTCCCCGACGGAGTAAAAACGCCGGAAAGTTTAAGTTTAAAAAGTTTCTTGATACTATCTTGTAAATATAATTTTCTGGTACCTTGTAATAGACCCATTCGTAGTAAATGCAATGTGTTATTATTTATTATAGATTGCTTGGAATTGTCTTTATTTTTTCGTTAGATTATGTTTTTATTATGATTGTAATGATTTAAGTTTAATCTTCACATTTTGTATAGCTTAATATAGTGTTATTTTGTGTAGAGTGATTATTATAATCATTTGAATTGTAAAGCGCATTGGGACCTTGTATAATGCGCTATATAAACACCATTATTATTATTATTATAATTTGTTTTAAATTATTTCTTTTGTATCTACAGTTTGTGTATAGTCTATAGTTCTTTGACATCTACCGTAGATAGTGGTGTTCATTTTCTTTACTAAGATATATGTTTGATATGTACAATATTACATTCTCACCAAGAAATATAAAGACACTTTGAACGTTATCAACATGAACATGATACAATACATACTGTTCATCTCTTTAATGTTTGTGCGCGTAGTTTTAGAGTTTGTGTTATCATCATGATCATGTTGAACTTGGTAATCATTTAAATTAGAACGCCATTTATCCAAAAATACATGTTGAATGTATTTTGGGATAAATGGCGTTCTTATTTAAATGATGACAATTCATATGACAAACGAATGAAGTTGAACAAATTGAAAATAGCAAACTAATTATTTTGGCATTTGATAATGTAAGAAATACGAATGGAATAGCTAACCCGAAAATAATGTTCATATATATTTTATGCCATAACTTTGCTATGATGATGATGATGATCTCCGTGCAGCACTGTCTTGTATGGCGCCATTTATCTGTTTCGAAGATTCAAAGGCACACGCTCCCTCAACAGGTAACTCATACTATTTGAAGAGCTCAGTTCCATTGCAAAATGTGCTAAATCCACTTTCCATGAGAATTGAGTTAACGATATATCTACATTAATACGCTACGTAGCTATCTAGGAATCCACATTTTGCTACAAATTACTCACTCAAAATCAAAATATAGAAAGTTCAATTTTCATATTCCCATAGGCACGTGTACGAAGTTGGGCAAAGAAACCTGTTTTCCTCGAAAGTTGAAAAAGTGGATATAGCGCCCTTTCGAAGAAAACTCTTCATTTGCTTTAAAGAGATAGGTACTGTATTGAGGCTTGCTTGCTGCTATGACGTCATCAAGGGAACATCATCGCGTTTCTGATAAATAACATTAGTTTTGGGGTAAACCGTGCATAAATTATGAATTTACGAAGGACGACACTCGGCAAATGCTGGGGTAAAAGTCTCCAGCCCAGTGGCGTAGACAGGTTCTTACACCTGGGGGGGGGGGGGGGGGGATGATCTGCCAGTCACAAGGATCAATCTCGTATACATACACACACACACATACACACACACACACCTTGTGAGGTGGGGGATGTATACCCCTCACCACCCCCCCCACCCCCCCGCTGTCTACGCCCCTGCTCCAGCCCCCAGAGATATATCCGCTCATGGATACGCCCATCACCCTGTTGTCCTACTCGTGTCTTAATCCACTTAATTTCCCCGATAAGAGAAACAAAACGATGGTTGTAATATCAAATAGATTCAGGCTAATGTCATTACACGTTATTAAAAGCAATTGGATGCTATTAATACTCGCCAGTTTCCGTTCTTTCTCTCTTTTTATAGCTGTCCCCCCTGTCAGTATCTATCCCAATTGGGATAGAAAATGAGAGGAAGAGAGAAAAAAAAAAACATTATTCCGACGCTTTTTTTTTATAAAAAAGAAGAAGACATAATGACGCGAAGGACTTGTTGGTGTCAACGCGAACGCTGTGGTGCGGCGCGATGAATAACGCCCGAGGCACCGGCGGGGCGAGAGCGCGCACCACCGCTAGTGCACCAGTATCCCGCAGGGAGCAAAATGCAATCATATTAACGCTGCTTCGTTCGTTTTTTTTCCGCACTTCTCTTTGCATTCTCTATTAAAAAGATATTATTAGCTAGATAATATCAATTTCAAATTATTTTCAATCAATCTGACACGGCTCTATAAAGAAAGAGACGAGAAGTCAGCACGCGTAAAATAAACGGTTTTTACAGCGAGAATAATGAACGCCCAGAATAGTGATATGATAGTGTAAGCTGATACCATGCCGTCAATTCTTTGGCGATTTCAGAGGTTTTCATGCAATATCTTTAAAAACATCTTTATCCCTGGATAAATGCACTTAAATGTGATTAATAAGGTATTATAACGCTCAAGTTACAGGTCAAAATAACACTGTAAAATTATCTAACCTTTTTGTGTATAAACCATTTAAATATTTTTAATGGGGGGGGGGGGGGGGGGGAGGGGGGGGTGATATATTCTGGATGGATGAACGTGATTATGTTTTCTATTTCGTTAGGAACAGTTGATCTATAGGTCGTAACATTTTGAACTGTAAGGGATAATTTTACAACCGTCAAAGCGTTGATATTTTAGGGCGAAGTCGACAAGTGGTAATCAATTATAGCTGATCTGCTGAGATGAAATGCAAAATAGGATGAATATAAAAAAAACACAAGTATTTTTCGGAATATTACTTTTGAGGATGAAGACACTTTAGAGATGCTATGGAGATTAAAGCACGAATGGCTTGCCATTCCACCTCATATAGTGTGCATTGTCTCTTTTTTCGGAAGTGTATTTTGTGTGCTTGTCAAAATGATTACTTCAATTCTGTTTTTTTTTTTTTTTTTTTTACAGAAAAGAAGAAACGGAGTACTAAAGAGAGGGTGTGATTTCACATCCGAAGATTATTATGTTGAATTTAATAGGGTATATGATATAAATACAAACTGATATGAACTGCGTTGCGTCCATAGCGGCTTTCATAAGTCAACAAGTTGACGCGTGCACATGGAGCTACAATTATTAGCGTTATAGGCGTATTCCGGTCGGCCGACCAAGCAGGGTGTGACCTGGTGACGGTATATGGATAGGTTACTAGATAGTATAATGCCCCGCGTTCACATCAGTTCGCAGTTAGCAGTTACACTACACTTCAATAACGGAAAGAACACATTGTTGTGTAGAACATGCTAAATTGGAGCTTTGTAAAGGGATCTAGTAACGTTGTCAAAATCCAACTTTAGTGGTTCGCACATAATTATGTACCTTGTTGAATTTGTATGCTCAATTCACAGTGTTTTCACAGTGTGATCACAGTGTGTTCACAGTGTTTTCACAGTGTGATGACTCCATCGCCTCTATTGTCATGATTATAGCCGATACTTTATACATAATGAATACATAATGGTCCTATACAGAGACACATATCCCTCGCAATATACTTCCCCGCGAATTGTGGCTTTAGTATGAACGCGGAGATGAGAAGTATCACTGGTTGATTTGGGGTCGTTCGACAAGGGTTTGACGAACGTGCCTTCAGACGGTACAGACAGCGCGCCCCTGAGTATGGCGGGTACGTCTCTCGAGCCGCGCTACGTGCAACAAGCACCGCGATAACTTGTCGCTCATCCGCTGACGCGGCAGCAGCGGAGCGATCGCGATTCGCGATTTGCGAATCACCCGCGCGCATCGCTCAAACGCTCGCACAACACCCGCCCGCCAGCCAGCCTGTCTGCCTGCCCGCACTAATCAGTATTGGCAAGGGCGGCCAAGCGATAAGGCGAAATTAATTGGGAGTTTAAAGCCACTTAAATACACGTAAATGATGAGACTGCGCAAGGAGGTGACGTTAATCTACTCGCTGGAGAGCGTCCTAAGGCAAACTAATCACATTAAGTATCAACACCGAACCGCTACCTGGCGACTTTAGGGGTGGGACGGCAACAGCTAAACAGGGTGATCATGATGATGAGGATGATGATAGGGCGAAATGCGGCGCGGCAGAAAAATGTAGAGCGAATAATAGAAAAAATGCAAAACATGTCGAATATCATGGTCCATGAAGCACATGGGAGAAGAAATAATACGCAATCATAAAACAAACACTTTGCTTACGACAAAAAGGAATTACATAGAATGAAAAAAAGGGGAATTGCTATAACAAAAAATTGTGTGGAAGAATAAGACAGTTCAACGACTGTAACAACACATAGATGACAGTTCTTCGCCAAGTGAAATGAAACAAATTAATCAGTACGGAAAAGGGTAATAACACAATAATTATCGAAGGATTTATGAGCATACATATTAAAAGTCAAATGTCATGAACAGATAAGAACAATATTGATGTAGATAATAGTATTAGCTTTCATTTTATTCATCACTTAGCAGTTTAGGATCAACATGAAATCTCGCTTTATTCGTTGAAGCTTTCCCTCAACCCAGTATTGTTTATTGTATTACTATTGTTGTTTATTAAGCACAATCAATTCCAATATTTCACCACCACCATCGTCAATACCATGGGCGTCGATACTTACGTAATACCTATTCATCAGGGGAGGATGAATGAATAGATCATCTCCCCTTGATGAATGGGTATCAATTACAGATCGACGCCCATGGTCAATACGCACAACCACAACCACCAACATCTTCTTTAACTTTATTATTTAGTTAAAGCGCAAGAAATGTCTACCAGTTCGACCAAAGTTATGCTCCCCTCCACAACATAATGATTTCCCAAATTTTCTCCGATGATAACAGGTCAATTTACAAATTGCAGGTTGATTCGTTTTATTTGTATTAGCTACGCCACAATTCAGGTTTAAAGTTATTACACTGAACAAGTCTCTCTCCAAGTGGAGGTGATGATCAGTTGACTTCGTAGAGAACGGTTAACAGGCCCGTCAATTAAGGCAGTCATCCATGTACCGTGACATTATTCTATCATCAACAAAGGTACCGTTTAACCTAATTAAAGTAAGGAAGGTGACCCGATATAGATCTGCTCCCATATCTAACACAAATCGTGTGCATCGTATCGGAACGAGTTTACCACAAATGTCCTCATCCACTACCCCCAGTGGCACAAATATAACTACAATAACCACCAGCACAACCACCACCACTACCACCACCTCCACCACCACCACCACCACCAAATCCACCACCAAAACCACCACCAAAACCACCACCACTAAAACCACCACCACTACCACCCCACCACCACCAAAACCACCACCACTACCACCCCCACCACCACCAAAACCACCCCACCACCACCAACACCACATTCATGACTTCTATTTTTGTTTTAATAGATAAGGCCCAACAGTTAGTAAACATTTTTTCAAAAATTACACTTTCCTTTGCATACTGTAAAGTAGTTTATTCTCTCATTTTCTCTGCTGTCAACTAGAAAATATGGTAAGTGGGTTCGAAAGTAAAAAGAGAAATTGTTAAGAAGCTATCTATATTGTTTTGTGTTGTGTCGTATTATTTTGTTCTGCTCCTCGAAGTCTCTGTCGGCTCACCTTATATGTTTTTAGTAACTTTTTACTGGAAGCAATTCAAACTGAAAATAATGTACAATTTATTGTTATTTTTTAAACTACGATTGTAAAGTATTATTATAATTGTTGATGAATTATTATTAAATTGCTTTATTATTACTTGAGGGGTCCACAATCTACAAGCACTGCTTTTCAGTGGATCCCTCCATTTCCAAACACATCATTTATTGTATATGATTCTTATTTTCATTGTACATCTGTTTAATTTTACCATAATGTAACCTTTGTTTTGTTTTTGTTTTGTATAATGCTATGTATAGTTATGTTGGAAATTAAATAAACTGAACTGAAACTGAAACTGAAACTAATGGTCTGCTAACAGGTTGATGATTAGTTTGCATTTGAATAATTTACGGCTGGACTAAGCAACGATGAAGCAATTAATTCACCTTCGAAATAAAATGGTATAGCGCTATTAGAGTAAGATGACATAACGGGTGCATAGCTAGCTGCTTATTGATCAAGCCAATCATACTCCACGACATTAAAGGGATCTAGTAACTTTGTTGACATGTGCAAAAAGTGACGAATGGTTGATGCCATGTATATTGTTGTTATCTCATATGTCCACAGGGTATTGTGTGAAAATTTCAAGTCAAATGGACATTGCATGGCCAAGTAATGAGCGAAAATGCAAAGTGATATCCAATAACTCACTGCACTCACTTTGTACACAGAAGAAAAACTCGCCCGGAGTTTTTCTTATCTGAATACTTCGATCGTACATATCTTTGTAACGAAAGGGAAATTTGAAAAACCGAAACCTGTCCCATGATTTTATTGTTAATACGAATATAACAAGGTATGAGGGAACCGCTAGAATGAAAAAATTATTTTGAGGATTTGGACAATGTTACTAAGTCCCTTTAAGTTTTGCCAGCTATAATTACAACCTTTGAACGTAATGAGAAAGAAGGTTATTACCCGAAATTCGCCAATGCCTAACACCAGTCGTGTGGATTACTGCTTAAAGGCCAACTTAATCCTTTACAACCGTCCACCTCAATCACCGTCTCTACCACCACCACCACCACCACCACCACCACCACCACCACCCTACCACCACCACCACCACCACCACTACCACCACCACCACCACCACCACCCTACCACCACCACCACCACCACCACCCTACCACCACCACCACCACCACCACCATCACCACTACCACCACCAACACCAACACCAACAGCAATTAGAACAACACTAACAACCAACACCAAAACAACAACAACAACACAAATGTCAACAAAAACACCAACACCATCACTTATAGTCCGGGAGCCAGCGGGGGTCAGCCTAGCTGAAAAGGTTACCAATTTTCATGTACATACCAATATAGTATATATGCCCCTTCGTATGGAAATGAAAGTCTGGCTGGTTATTGGTGGTGGGTACATGGCCGGGAGGCCCATGAAAAGGGGCCCCAAAACTAGGCTAGCCTAGCTGAAAAGGTAACCTCGTAACATCTGTGGGATATTATCGGGCGCAGCCCAATATTCAATGAAACACCATTGCCAGACTTTGTAGGTGGTGGGGCGTAGCCGCCAGACGCCCTTAAAGACCCTCATTTTCCAGCTAGGCTAGCCTAGATGAAAAAGTTACCTTGAGAAACCCACTGGAACTTGTTCTATATATTCAGAGGTTGAATGAATGACCATTGCCAGATTTTTTTAGTGGTGGGGCGCAGCGCCCAGACCCAACATACTGGTACGTCAGAATAATTAGGCTAGCCTAGCTGAAACAGTTACCTCGTGAAACCAATTGGAACTTGTTCTTTATATTCAAAGGGCAAATGAATGACCGTTGCCAGCCTTTTTAAGTGGTGGGGCGTAGCCGCCAGACGCCCTTAAAGACCCGACTTTTCCCAGCTAGACTAGCCTAGCTGAAAAAGTTAACTCGAGAAACCCACTGGAACTTGTTCTTTATGTTCAACCTCTGAATATAAAGAACAAGTTCCAGTGGGTTTCTCAAGGTAACTTTTTCAGCTCAGCTAGCCTAGCTGGAAAATGTGGGTCTTTAAGGGCGTCTGGCGGCTACGCCCCACCACCTAAAAAGTCTGGCAATGGTATTTCATTGAATCTTGGGCTACGCCCGATAATATCCCACAGATTTTTACGAGGTTACCTTTTCAGCTAGCTAGCCTAGTTTTAGGGGCCCCTTTTCATGGCCCTCCCGGCCACACCCACCACCAATAACCAGCCATACTTCCATACTATGGGGCATATATACTAAATTGGTATGTACATGGAAATTGGTAACCTATTTTAGCTAGGCTGACCCCCTCTGGCTCCCGGACTATTACACCACTAACACTACCATCACCACCACCACCACCACCACCACCAACACCAACACCAACATCAACGAAAAAACAACACAAAAAACAAACAAACAAAAGCATCATTACCACCACCACCACCAAAACAACAAGAACAACAACGCATCAACAACATCAACAAGTAATGAGCATTTCAACAGGAGTGTTTTCCTGACTCCCCTCATGTTAACCTGCTATATCCCCTTTTATGTAAGGAGAAACCGCCAAACACTTGCAGCTAAAGTCATAATTAGGGACTATTATGGCATTAACATGATTAACGGAAATGTTGAGAGAACGAGAAAAAAAGCTATCTATGTAATAGTCTTTAAAGTATTACCATTCGCAAAGCGATGAAGTAGTCAAATTTATTTTAAATATGAAAATGATACGGCGCTATCAAGTACAAATTATCACCTGACCTCACAATGTATAACGGTTATCACCCAATTAATAAAGTCAGGCACTGTGACAACATCGATTATGTACCTATCAACTTAATGAGATTGGAGGGACCGATTAGGTATCCCGCTTTACCCCCGTGGCTAACAATAAATCGTGAGCACTTTTCCGGAACACATTTAATTCCAATGTCTCCGCAACAACTTAATCATAGACATTATGTCATAAATAACACAACCCCATCATTGTTTGTGCCGAAGGCCTACTGTATACTCTTGAAAAAGTCACACCCAAAACAATACAAATTACAGTAATATACCCAATTAATAAAGTCAGGCACTGTGACAACATCGATTATGTACCTATCAACTTAATGAGATTGGAGGGACCGATTAGGTATCCCGCTTTACCCCCGTGGCTAACAATAAATCGTGAGCGCTTTTCTGGAACACGTTTAATTCCAATGTCTCCGCTTAAAACAACTTAATCATAGACATTATGTCATAAACAACACAACCCCATCATTGTTTGTGCCGAAGGCCTACTGTATACTCTTGAAAAAGTCACCCCCAAAACAATACAAATTACAGTAATATAATATGAACATACAACTTTAAAAATGGAATAAAGAGTCAAATTTTGATCCATTGGCAAATTAACTTATCTGAACAAATGCATGATAACAATACAGACATAAATCTTACTGTATATTCCGACTTTTAGCAATTAATATTTGCTCGTTGCATTCATATTATAGCAATCCGTAGGTCTCGGGTTCAATCCCCAGGATAACATATTTGTTATTTTACTTACTTTTCATTTATATCAATAAATATTGTCAGGCTTAGGATGTACCGTATGCGCAACAAATATCAGTAACCACATGTTTATTTTTGTTCCTATTGGTAAGATAAGAATAATTATTTCTTTTAAATATACATTTTTCGACATACGCTTACTTCAGATCATCCTACGTCCCAGTCGATTGTTGTTTAGATTAATTTTTACATGGATAATTGTTACATGGATTTCAACGCAACCGTGTCTGCATCCACCATTCACTCGTGATATTGCGGTAAGCCCCTCACTCCTATCACTATGATCACTAAAATATCGTTTTCTTTGAACATATTGTTGAAATCCATGCCATATGCGATGCGTTGTAGATCGGTCGATGATGATGATGATATGATGCTGATAACCACATACCTCTCCTGCTTTAACAGTGTTTATCAGCTGTTTAAATCGCATTCTATTATCTCTTTTCAAGCACTTCTGTTATTGGCACGCGTTAAGTATCAGTCGCATTTCTAATAAACAAAACACACTCATAATCACCATTTTCTATTAATCGATATTCATTATGCTCATATTTAACATTCAAAGCAAAGTACTGTACTTCATGTCGTATTAAAACAACACATTTTTGAATACTTAGTTTTTAGCTTTGCATCATGATACCCGTACAGCTGTGATAGAATTTACCGTTAGTTAGTAAACAAAGAATCCTTCTAAATTTATATAAAATTGCATATAGTAATTGATTAAAATATTATGTTGACCGTAAATGAAGGGTATTAGTAATTCCATTTCCATGGAATCTTATTTTGCTGACCTATTTTATATATTTTACATATACATAACGTTTTGAGCCTATGATCAATGTTATTTCAGAAAGTTATCAAAACTGTTGTTAACTAGTATTACTTCCATACATCTTGAAGCAACATTCTCCAAATCAACAAAACTCACTTAAAACTATTGGTTCTCTCATACATTGCTGTATTCGTATTACCAATAGAAACATGGACCAGGTTTTTTTTTCGAATTTTCTTTCTATAAAAAGATATTTACGATTGAAGTGTTATGATTTTTAATTATCTACTGGATAATGATGACTGTGTACAAAGTCAGTGCAATGAGTTAGCTGATATTACTTTGGATTTTGACTCATTGCTCGGTCGTTTGACATTCATTTACCATGGGCTGTTCACACGACACTCAGCAAAGTCACGTGATCCCTTTAATTCTTTGAATTACGTGACCACGAAGATAACAACACGGTGCTATAATAATATTATGTATAACTGTTGACACAAGTTTATTTAACAATTATCAAAATAACTTAGATTGCAAAGAAAAATATTGTTTGTGAATTTGTGCCACAATATTCCGCTTTTGAATAGATTTCGAAGGCCGGGTCGCTACTATTAGTGTATTGGGTATGCCGACGCTTTCTTCCACAATTTCACGACATCATCATTATTGGTTGTTGGCTTTTAAAAACAGACAGCAGATTGTTAGTGATTTATATCATCTCACTTATTGTCCTGTTCGCCGAATGAAAGAAGGATCGCTTTCTTTGTCAATGCTTAGAATATTTGGAAACGCGCCGCAATCCCCTTTATACTACATTATATAGCGTTAACCGATATTTGTTGCCATTTTCTTTTGTCCGAAAAAAGGTACACTACAATTTATGAATACCTATAATTATCATTCACTTTGCAAAGTCAAGTTATAACGCGGGGATTCTATATTTGAAGAGCTCATTTGCAAAAGGGGTTAGATCCACTTTTTCAACTTTGGAGTAAAGCAGGTTTCTTTGTCAAACTTTGTACACATGCCTATGCGAATATGAAAATTGAACTTTCTATATTTTGATTTTGAGTGAGTAAATTATCCTAAAATTTGGATTCTACATAGTTACGTAGCTTATTAATGTACTGATATCGCTAACTCAATTTTTATGGAAAGTGGATCTAACCCCTTTTGCAAATGAGCTCTTCATTTATATACACCATAAATCAATTGGTCACTGCATGGAAGGTCGTTCATGTAATCAATATTATTCTATTTTTCTAATTACATGCTTGTAACTTTTGTAGCCATGCTTTATTGAATACTTTTATTGATGGTCAACTTTATCTCCGGGGAATCCTTTTGACTAAAGCATGCAATTATCAAGTTTTATTGCACGATTTAGCATACCTTCTGAAGTCGTCAGACATAAAAGGACCTGGGCCCCGTTGCTGAAAGAGATACAATTACTTGTATATATAAGTCAGATCATGTGTTCAAAATGCGCACATCTGATTGGTGGAAACGCGCAAATTGTCTGACTTACAATCGATTGTATTTCTTTCTGCAACGGGGCCCCTGATATGATATTTTGTTGAGGTCAAAATGAAAGAATTTATCTGCACAAAATAGAATGTAAATACACCGTGGCTTATCGGGACTCGATAATAATTACGCAAAGTCTAGACTTTCAGAAAAATTCAACTACAAGCATTGCTTTTTAGTGGATCCCTCCATTTCGAAATATATCATTTGGCATATGATGCTAGTTTTCATTGTACAGGTAGTTTAATTTATTATATGTAAACCTTGTTTTGTTTTGTACAATGCTATGTATTTGAATTTTGGTTGGAAATGAGATAAAGTAAACTGAAACTGAACTGAAACTAATAAATGCTAAAAAAAATCTCGAAGAAAATAACACACCTTTATTGGGAGTGCGACAATAGAATTTACTTCGCTGTTGACCGCATGAGTGAGGAGATAATTATTGCATTTCATTTCCCATATAGCGTAAATACTTGTTTTACAAGGTTCCCTTAGTATACGGGTGAGCATTATTTATATTAATACATGGACATCTAACAGCAGCAAGATTGATACGTGATCGTTTTTAAAATTTCGTTCCTTTCTCTAATATGCAGCATGTTGCTACAACACCCTTATTATGTCGCCAAATGTCATCCGAGAACATTGATTAAATAGCTGACCTTGGCAATGCACTGTCTATTTCATTATTGGATTGATGATACTTTTTGTTAGGCTGCATGCTATTACAGAAAATATAACAATGAAGTTATCTAGATAAATATATTTATTTGGTTTTCAAGTCATATATCATATCTATATCACGGGAAAGCTTGAGATTTTGGAGGATGATTCAGAAAGATCAAAATCACAAAATTAAAATATTGAGACTTCATTAGTTTTTTGTTCTATGAGGCACATATAAACAAGCCGGACCTACTAAGGATATTTGAGAGACACATAATAAAATGTGAATATAATAACTACTTCTGAATCAATACGTATTATACTACACCGATTCACCCAGTCCTATATATTCATGAAGGGGGTACGTTGGTACCTCCGGCCTGCCGAGCTAGCCGGCCAGAGAAATGTCGGCGTTACGCCCGGTCAGCCGAGGACTACACAACCACAATCTCTTCATGCATAATACTGTTTCCAATGTACTGTTTTGTGTTGAAAAAAAAAAAGTGTAACAGTTGTTATTGCAGGAATCGTAGTTTCTAAAATTTAATTAGTTTCAATTTTAACAGAAAGCAAACCTTATTTCTATATCCTAAGCTTTGAACGAATATTTTAGTTACCAAATTCTAATTTACAGTGAATGTAGTATTCTAATTTAAAATCGTTATTTAAATTAAAACATTATTCAATGAAATACTATTTTATTTAAGCATGCATAATACTCATCGTATTTCAAAGCCAACATAGCCATCACTTACAATATCATTTTGTTCAAAGTGTTCAACCAATAATTCAATAATTTTCTCGCCTCCCTTATTGAGGGAAAGTATTTTCTCTTAAACTTGAATGTAAAGGGTATTTTGTTTATCATTTTAACATACAGTTTACTATTTTAAATTGTGGTAGATAAGCAAAATAATATTAGCAATATTTGACAATGGGAATATCTTTTTTTATATTGTTTTACGTTTTAAAAAGGAGGCATGGTATACTGAGTGTTCTTTACAACAAACTATAGTGATTCCTTTTTCCTCATAATGTTTTTTTTTTTTTCCCCAAAAAGGATATTTGACTCTTGAACTATAATGTATATAAATATCACTGTGAAATTATTTTGGGATAGTTGCAGAGAAAAATAACAATGTCCGTGTATTTACCTAGTGAAACAATTGTGGTAATTGATGTCAGACTTTATCACTTACATAACTGCCCATCGATTCTGACAACGTCAGACAAAAAATAAACGGGAGATAAGGTACCAAGTAATCTTCTGGACACGAATTATTAAAGAATTCAAGAAATTTTAGAAAATTAATAAAGCGAACCGCGCAGTATTTGAAGTATAAATGATATAGACCAATTTTAGAAATTAAGAAAAATAAAGTAATTTAGTACATTTTGTCATTCCTGAACACTAAGACTCTTCAAGATAGGACTTTATAATATGAGCGAGTATCATTTTCAGCGAACCGCGCAGTATTAGAAGTATAATTGATATAGGCCAATTTTCATTTGACAAAGTAACTTTAAACAAAGCACATTCTAATTTGGATACCTATAACTATATAGGGCATATTTTGGTATTCAATGTCCAACATCAAACACATACCGACAGACTGATATCATCACACATACCCATCATGACACACACACACACACACAAGCATTGGATAATAGGAAAACATATCAATAAACGCAATGATTCTATATATTCAACATTGCAAAAGCGAATGACTACACATTTAGGCTATTAGTAACATACTTAATCACAATTTAGTGTTATTTATAGTTTCTTACCATGTTTCTATAATATCAAAATAAAAATATATTTATATTTTTTTAAAGCTGGTGTCCAAAATAACAATCATTAAAAACCCAATGTACTTAACAACTACATTTATTAATTTGCATTTATGTTTTTATTCAATCTTTTGTTGATTTCAAATATCGTATTTGTACTTTTTGGAGGTTAGTTCGTTCGTACGTTTCACCTCAATATTAAAGTCTCTTAAAGTCTTTCATCAATTACTCGATTTTGTGGGTAATAAAAAATCAATTTTATATCACAGAAAGACGTATTTGTTGAATAAAGTTCTTACCTGGGCATGGGAAGAATCGCCATCCTCTGCATAGGGTGAGCCACAATTCGTCCTTCTTCCTTTCGATTCTGTCCAGCCACAAAACTCGCCGTATTTCTGTCTTTTTTCGTCGATCTTCGGTCGGGGGTCCGTGACCTACGAAGCCGATGATGAGTTGTCGAAACTTCGACGATTACGCGCTTTTCGAGCCGATTTTTCTTTCCAAGTCCAAAGCGGTAGAAATATTTGATCTCTTTTTGTTGACCTACGACCGCAACTGTCAATGATTCGGACAACGCGTTACCGTGACGAAATTCGGAGTTTTTTCTCTTTCCTTCAGCTAATTACGGATGTTTACTCTAAATTGTCTTCTATTCGGATGTTTTTTTATATCCCATATAGGCTCTTGTATTATGGATCATACTCAAGAGTTGAAACTGATGGGCCTTCAAACTGTCTTCAAATGCTTCCAGCCTAACCATTTCTAATTTATAATTCTAATTACGAAAGTTATGATTTGTCGAGCCAAACTAGAAAGCGCATCTTTATTTGTATCTTTATCTTTCTTATCAGTAGTCCAACGGCAGATGACTGGCAGTAATGCGCAGCAGATGATGAAGAGATGGTTTTGATGATTATTTGTTCCTTTTTGGTGTCATCTCTGAACCGGTCGAGCTCGAAAGCCCGAACATGCCGAAAGTGATGAAAAGTAGACGTACAAGACCGACACCTATTATCTAAATACAAAGAAGGGTGCAATAAGCCAGAAAATCAACAGTTATATCTTTCTGAACTACAAAGTATGATGAGAAAAAAAGAGTCCAGAAAAACAAAATCAGTGTCTATTTCGCTAACCAAAATCCTCCTCTTCACACCGCGCTCCGCGAATAGGCGCGATGAACGTTTGATGCTTATCGGGGCACTAACAATAGCGCCACATGCTACCCCTAGCTTGTTGCTGCATGCGTGTCGGGTGGGGTTTAGGTGCTACAATAAAAGAGAACAGATCGGAGGTGAGAAAAAGGGAGAGGGCTATATTATCTTGTTCGCCGCATCAATAGACGGTCGGGCTTACGACACCCGCAATAGGTCGTTCCAATCCCCTCCTCAAGAGTGTTGTTATAATAAGCTTTTTGACAAATCAGAGTGATTAGCAGGTATCCGATTTCTAATTGGCCGGCTGATTCCGTCGAGTGGGTGACATCTCACCACGCATGCGCAGTGCAAATGTTTCCTACTCGCTGGTGTAAAAAATCGTTCACAAATTGGACATGAGCTTATGGCCCGGTCAGATATCAACGGATAGCGGAAACGAATGCCCAACGAATAGAAAATTTGCGAAATGAAATTATCCGGTGATGAAAGTCGTCTCCATTGCTTTATGTACAAAACATAGAACAACGTACATCACCGGACAATGAACGGACAAGAAACGCATACGAACGGAGACGAACGGATGGAAAATTTAGCTCTCCGTTTGACGTCAGTTTACGCAATCCGTTGATATGTGACCGGGCTATAAAGCAGAGTAATGAACGTTATCTCTGATGGTCTGATGTTATTTATGATATGGGCGATAGAATGATCAGCTACGAAGCTTTACTGACACATGAGTAAAATACAAACAATGGATATAAGTATAATGATGATGGATGGTGTGGATGATGATTATTAATTTATCACATGGAATGGTTCATTTTTATTGATTATCTTTATTATTTTGTATTATTGTTGTGCTCGTTCATCTTCTTCTTCTTATTGTTATCATAATTATTATGATGATTATCATAAATCGCTGCTGCTATTACTGATTATGCTAATGATGGTGAAGATAATAGTAATAATAATAATGATGATGACGATGTGGC
>JBAMJV010007539.1:20000-80453 GCA_037951105.1 Echinarachnius parma
ACTTGATGTTATACACAAGGCTAGTATTGACAATTAAAAAAAATAAAATATTGCACTTTGGTCCTTTCTCTTGCTCATCTACGCAGTTTGAACATGTTTGAGTCGCCGTACAAAAAAATATCACAATCTGACGGCTGGCGATCACTGTGGTCTAGTGGTTATGACGCATGTCTGGTAATCAGGAGGTCGTGGGTTTGATCCCCACCAGAGTTGGGATTTTTGTTTGCTTCACATCGACCTTCACCATGTTTACAGTCATGCACTGATGGCTTGGTCACACGATACTTGCGACGACCTGCAACAGCTTGCGATTGGTCACGTGCACATATGAAAGGCGGATTTTGCCAAAGTCTGTAATACATCACCGCCCTGTACAAACTCACTGCAGATATACAATATAAACACTCACAAAATGTTCCGCAATTCAAGGATGAGCGTTAATATCTCTCTGCTCTTATATTGATATGGTCTTGATGCACAAATTATGGAATACTACCAGTGCTTCTACTACTACTACTACTACTACTACTACTACTACTACTACTACTACTACTACTACTACTACTACTACTACTACTACTACTACTACTATGTCGTAACATCAAGGACATCGACATGAGGACATTTGCGGACGACATTACCGAAGCAGAGATCGACATTACCGAAGCAGAGATCATTACCCCCAGGACAGAGAGTGTAGAGCCTGCTGTACAGCGATATAACTCTGAACTGGGAAGGATTCTCGACAGGCATGCACCTCCGCAAGAAAGGAAGGTCCGAACTCGTGCCGATTCTCCGTGGTACAACAGTGACATTCGCGCTCAGAAGAAAGAACGACGAAGGCTTGAGAGGCAATGGCGGCAATCTAAACTCCACACCGACAGGGAACTCTTTAATGCCCAACGCGACCTCGTTAATCACCTTGTGACGAAGGCTAAGCGCTCTCACTATGTGGGACTGGTTGAGGACTGCCATGATGACTCCAAGAAACTGTTTTCATTGGCCAATCGATTACTAAATCGTCGACAGTCGTCACCTCTTCCGTCTCACTCCGACAGTTCACAAATGGCGTCATCATTTCTTAACTTCTTCCAGACTAAAGTCAAGATGATCTGCGACAGTTTAGCCCCGGACGAGTCACCACACCGCCCGCTCACTTCTTCATCATTCGATTCAATCCAACTTACTTCGCCCGTCGAGATCATGTCACTCTTGCGTAAACTGCCCCCTAAGTCCTGTCAACTAGATCCGATTCCCACAAAATTGTTAAAAGAATGCTCCACTTTAATTGCTCCTGTTCTATCCCATTTGATAAATTTGAGTATTGAACAGGCATACGTTCCTCCTTCTCTGAAAGTTGCTTATATCACCCCACTGTTAAAGAAACCATCTCTCGATCACAATTCCCTCCAAAATTACCGACCGGTCTCAAACTTGCCCTTTTTGTTTAAGATCCTTGAAAGGATTGTGTTTTCTCGTTTGTCAGAATACCTTTTGGCTAATGATTTGCTCGACCCTTTCCAATCGGGTTATAAACCGAATCACAGTGTCGAAACACTCCTTGTTGATGTTTCCAGCTATATTCTCCAAGGAATGGACAACGGCAAATCGACGGCCCTTTTGATGATCGACCTCTCCTCCGCCTTCGACACGGTCAACCATACAATTCTCCTAAACACACTTAGTTCTCTAGGTGTTAAGGGTAATGCATTCCATTGGTTCGAGTCTTATCTCTCGTTCCATTCACAAATGGTCTGCATCAATGGTAGCAAGTCGGAAGCTCTGCCGCTAATCTGCGGAGTTCCGCAAGGCTCTGTGGGTGGGCCAATCCTCTTCTCGATATATTTGACCGGATTGCGACAAGTATTGTTAAAGCATGGCATAAAGTACCATATTTATGCTGACGACATCCAATTCATGATCTCCTTTAATTCAAATCAATTGGCAGCAGAAAGTGCTATTCACCGCCTTGAATGTTGCATGGTTGATGTTCACAACTGGCTGACTTCACATTCTCTCAAGCTGAATTCAGCCAAGTGTGAATTTCTTCTTTTCGGTTCCAAAATTCAACTCAGTAAAATTCATATTGATTCTGTTTCATTCTCCGATCTCACCGTCAATCTCTCAAATTCTTGTCGCAATCTTGGCATTATTTTTGATAGTAATATGACTATGTCTAACCACATCTCTCTTGTTTGCCGATCAGTTCGCTATCAACTGCGAAACATTGGGTTCATTAGGAAGTACTTGTCCCGGACAGCTACAGAAAAATTAGTTCACGCTTTAATTTCTTCCCGTCTCGACTTTGGTAACGCTTTATTATTCAACCTTCCACAGAACCAGCTGCTCAAACTTCAAAAGCTTCAAAATGCTGCAGCTCGCATAGTTTCTTTATCCCCCAAGCGCACTCACATCACTCCCATTTTGAGATCATTACACTGGTTACCTGTAAAGCAACGTATTATTTTTAAGATCTTATTATTGACTTTTCATTGTGTCCATGGCTCCTCTCCCCAATATTTAATTTCATTAATTCAGAGGTACACCCCTGCAAGATCATTACGTTCATCCACCTCCAGTTCTCTAGTTCCTCTCAAAGTCTCAAAAACCTGGGGGGAAAGATCGTTTGTTTATTCATCTCCGAATTTATGGAACAGGCTTCCTGAACATATAAAGTTATGCCTCACTTCTGAATCTTTTAAGTCTCACCTTAAAACCTTTCTGTTTGATTCTTAATTTTCTTTAAAAAGCGCCTTGAGCACTCTTCAGAGTGGATTTGGCGCTCTAAAAGTCTAATTTATTATTATTATTATTATTATTACTACTACTACTACTACTACTACTACTACTACTACTACTACTACTACTACTACTCCTAATAATAATAATAGTTATAATAGTAATATTGATAATTATAACAATAATATTATTTAATAATAATTAATAATAATAGTCTCTGAGCGTCAGACCAGCATTGTACACATCCTCTACTCCCCGAGGAGCATGCTAGTGGTGGGCTACCCTAGTATTAGTGCACCAAGCTTATTATGAAATTAGCCCGAGTATGGAGCCATATCAAAGACAAATGTTGCAAAATATAAACATAGGACGTGGTGCAAGCTTTTGGCTTTTAGCTCATACAAAGTCCCCAATGGGCCAAATATAAATTACCGCGGTAAACAAGGTAGAAAAACAACAACAATGAAGGACCAAAGAGCGCAAGAGCCGAGACCCCCCCCCCCCCCCCCCCCCACCTTCGTTGTCACGTGGATGCCGATCCCAATCATGACAATACAAATATGTCGATTGAATACCTCCCTTTCAATGGTGAGGGTGTGCAATGAGAATAAATAACTTTTGATGAAAAGCAGAAATATCTAGAGGCTTGCCAGGAGTATTCAGGATAAATCATTGTCTACCAAACAATGCATCGTTGCCATGGATACAATTTCAATAGGTCACCGCAATTACCGCATGCGACGAGACTTGCCTGAAGTATTCAGGATTAAGTATTGTCTACCAAACCATGAATATTTGCCATGGATACAATTTCAATGGGACAATGGGGTGAGCTGCAGCCACCGCACTAACCGCATTCACCGCATGCTCTCTCTCTCTTCTATTGTTTTGATCGCAACGGATTTTGAACCGACTTTTTGATGTTCAAAAACCTTGCGACAAGACTTGCGATGGGAACCTGCCGTCGCAAGAGAACACACGGCGCATGCGTTCCAAGTGACCGGTCGTGCTATTGTTTGATCAACAACCCAAAACCGGGCTTATAATGCTTATTAAGCAAAATAAATCAGATGTAAGGTTTATTTTAGCCGAAATGTAATACACAAAACCTATTTATGGCTATAATTGGGAATTAGACCGAATTTATTGCGATATTTGCATTATGTTGTAACGTCTAGTTATTTCGAACATGATCGGCCCTTCATAAGTTATATTGTCTTGTTGCAGGCTGTTGCAGGTCGTCGCAAGTATCGTGTGACCAAGCCATGAGCTTGTCGGTGAAGGGCACAATACAATTATTACATCGTGTATACACACACACACACACACACACACACACACACACACACACACACACACACACACACACACACACACACACACACACGCACACACGCACACACGCACACACGCACACACGCACACACACACACAAACACACACACACACACACACACACACACACACACACACACACACACACACACGCACACACGCACACAAACACACACACACACACACACACACACACACACACACACACACACACGCACACACACACACGCGCACGCTCACACACACACACATACATTACAAAACACACGTACACACATATTGGCATGCGTATAATACAGTTTGTTTTTCCAACTACTGGTTTACATACTCTGTTTGGAACATTAATCTTATCTTACATGTATTATGGAATTTTAGCATGGGGCAATAGTACATTATTATTACTTGATAAACTAGTTAAAATACAAAAACGAGCTATTAGAATTGTTAATTGTTAATAATAAAGCTTTTTATGCTCACACAAAATCATTATTTTATTTAAATAAAGTATTGAAACTAACTGATTTATATTTTATAATATTGGGATGTTTATGTATATATTGTCCAATAATGAACTTCCTGAAAGTTTTATGACGATATTTAAAAAGAATAATTATTTTCATACTTACCCCACTCGGCAGAGTGGTTCCTTCCATTTACCACGAACGCGTACACTATTTGACCCTAAAACAATTTCAGTTTCTGGTCCAAAATTATGGAATGATCTTCCAAAAGAAATTACTACCCCTCTCTCTTTGTATTTAAACGTAAATTAAAATCATTATTATTGATTAAGTACTCGATATAATTATTGTTTAATTAGTTTTACTAATTTATATTACATTATATGTCATATTTATATCGCTCTTTATAAGTAAGTTCCACTTTTGTATTATTTTTATTCGGTTGGATCGATTGTAATATTCGTGTCTATATTGGTCTAAAAATATTTGTTATTTGGCATGGCACCTTCTCTTCTTTAACTTGTTCTTGTATTGTTTTTTTTCTTTTATTCTTTAAATTTATCTTTTTCACATTTATAAGACATAATTACCCCTGGGAACCAAATGTTTTACAAGCTCTGCTTCTTTTTGGTTCCCCCATATTTCACGTTATGTTAATTAAAATTTTTGTTTTGATTATGTAATATGTATTGTATATTCGTCTTCTGTGTATTTTTTTCAAATTGTATTTTGTTTATGAATATATTGTTTGTTTGTATATTTACTTGTTCAAAAATTATTTGTGAAATATGGAAATAAATTCAAATCAAATCAAAACAGTGTTGCATATTCACAGAAATAAGTTCCCATCTAAGGGGGCTTGCAAAGTTAAAACAATTCCAAACATCCAAATAAAATTTGGATAGAGCCGATTCATAAAATCATAAAATGACTTTTTAAAAGTCATTATATATGATTAGAGACAAGTAAAGTGCAGTTTCATACCCGAAATCTTTATTTTGGGTGGGAGTTTTCCAATTTATTTATTTTTAAATCCAAAATGGCCCTCGACCCACCCACCCACTTCCAAATCTTATTTGGATGGTTGGATTTTGTGTTAACTTTGCAAGGCCCCTAAATGCACTCATGAACATAGTAACACACCTACGAAGATACACACAAACACATCCGCAAAATACAACGACATACATATTAACGTACAGCATAAAGAACGTAGCATTTTTCAGTACCATGATTACACTACGAATAATTACATAATTATGTTGTACTCGGCATACGACTTTCAGTCAAGATAAAATAACACAATCAATCAGTTATGGTTTCTTTGTCATCTTGAGTCTATGATGATAAGTATGTATTTTGTAACATGCTAAAATAAAATGAACAAACATCATTGGCCGAAAAGTATATCATTTTGAATCAGACTTTTTTCTATTTAATTACTTTTGCATTTTGTTTTATGTTACCGTATACTAATTTACAAAAATTCGTGATTTTATAAAGTAACAAGCAACCTAGTGCTTCTATAATTCCCCAATAACTGTTTTCATTTTTTCCTATTTTTGCTATACAATACTTGCCAGTAAAATACAAAATAAGTATTGCATAAGTTACATGTCAACCTGTCAACTTTTGAATGTTTAGTTGATTAAAGTGAACGTTACATGCGGATTGATTGTGTGTGTGTCCGATGACCGGGGAAAAAATGTAAAGCGCTTAAAATACATGTAAGAGAAGATTATCAATCATATTAGGCGCTATATAAATCGCAAACATTATTATTATCATTATTACATTGAAAATGAAGACAAAACGCATCTACCGAGGTGGACAAAAAATTCACAAAAAAAAGAAGCATTTTATAATATCTTTCTACAGTGAACTCTGGTATCACAAATTCCGTGGGATGGATGAAGTTACTTTTGTATAACATATTATCAATAATAAATGTCTCTTATGTATAGCGTATTTCAAGATCGGAAGACTTCTCAGTTCTCAATGCGCTTTACATATTACATTTTACTTTTTACATTTTACATACAGTAATCCTTCCTTAAAAATAACTAATGTATTTGTGGTCTGTTTTCCCCACGTTTGCATTTAAACTATTTTTTGCCGAATACATGTACATGTATTTTTATGACATATTGAAGTCTACACTTATGTATGAGAAAAATATCCATAAGTCAATCATACAAGACTAAACATGCAATTTACATTTAAATGGACCTACACAATTCTCACAACTTACTTATTCCTACCTATATAGAGGCATGGAACAGATTTTGGATTACCGAATTTCTCTTTCGTTATAAAGATAGGTATGATTGAAATGTTCGGATTTATAACTTTCCAGTGGATAATTATAACTATGTACAAAGTCAGATCAATGGGTTAGCAACTATCAATTTGCATTTCTTGGTCATATGACATTCATTTACCCTGGAATTTCACATATTACTCAGTAGACATAACATTTCACAGAAATACACATTTAACCATTTGCCAGTTTGTGCACAATTAAGACAACAAAGTTACTAGATCCCTTTAAGTCTTATGATATTGTACGAGGCCGTGAAAATTCAATCGTATTATTATCTCTGATACAGTAACAGTAATATAAGAAATGATTAATAGGCATTGATCGTACATGTGAAAGTATATAAACATGTATGTATGGTATATTTCATACATGAGAAGATAATTGTTTAGATATAGGCTTCAGATAATTAATAATAGGCTAGAAGAACCTTTAACAAAGGCAGAGTAAGCTTTATTTAAATAAAAGGAGCAACAAGTTGACAGTATATTAGTTTACCTATTGCTACACTGCTTTTGGTTACGTTATAAACACGGGTTGTACAATTTATCAGGTAGATAATAATCAAAACATGACTATAATTATTGTATAATAAAAAGAGTTTTCCAACAACTAGTATTATGTTTCTTGGGTCGACTTATGACATTATCTCAGTAGCGAAGGAATACATTAATATATTGGAAACAAAGTAATAAATATCAAAAAGCATAGTGGCATATCTTTGTTATTATGATGGGGGAGGAGGCACACTCATTCTAATCATTTTAAAACAGTATGTTATGTATGTATTGTTTTTTTGTAAATGTTACACTTGGTGTTTCATTACCTCACAACAAATGTGTTTCTCCAAACGCCTCTAAACCAAAATGTATAATATAGGGAAAAAAAGAATAAATATCAATTATTGGCAGAGTGGCATATCTTTGATTTACTGATGAGAGGCGGTGGCTACTATTTCATTTGTTTGAATCCGTATGATTTGTATTGTTTTATAACAAAATACCAGGGATCGACGTACCCCGCGCGCACCGCCACCCCCCTCCCACTGATATTGCCGCATGTCAGCCTCATGTCTCATGTAGTGACAATAACATCAAACGGAAATTGGAATTCTATCGAATGCTCGAAAACATTTACGCTGAATCCTGCCTGCTATCTTAATGTGCAATGTATCTCCGCGGGAGGGGGCTATCCTGGCCTCTGCGACTATGACTATAGAGGGTTGTTGCGCTGCCGCTCGGCTTAGAAGATGACAATAATAATTGCGACGCTCTTCAGATGTTTCCCGGTAACTACAGCGCTCTTTTAAAAACAGAAAAAGACAAAGTAATCATAATCACTGATAATCGCAGCCTGATGTACCGACCACTGACCGATAGAGCCTTTACTATATACATTCAACAGCAATACTAAACATGCTGTGGTAAATACACTATAAGCGCAGTTGACAAAACATTATCGTTTCGTCGGCTACCATTTGTTTACTGTACTGGCTCTGTTTCATGCACGACGTGAGTTCCACTTAGAAGGACAAATTTATTTCTAAATATATAAATGTATTAACTTTAAAAATGTATTATCACAAGAAAAGAAACAGATGATCGTAAAATAATTATGCCTATAATACAACATGAATTATACTCGTTCACGCTATCACAAATTTGAGTGTCTTTCTATGATAGACTAATGACGTTATCTCAGTAAGTAGCGAAGGAATTATCAATTGGAAATGAATATATAAATTGTAGTATGTTTCTCTAAACTAATGTCATTATCTCAGTAAGTAGCGAATGAATTATCTTTTGGAAATAAATACACTCGTGCTATCATGCTATTAGCATGAAAACTCTTTCGCGCCATCACATAATTATTTCTATATGATCTATGTTTATATCCATCTCGAGCCACAGTCAGACCATGCGTATAGCAGCGCGGCGCCGCGTGGCGGCTGGTGTCCCAGCCCACGCCCGCTATTGCCCTGCTCAGACGGCGCAGTAACACAGCGTGATATAACAATCACTGATAATATGAGTCTTAACAAATGGCATTTAGAACGATCCGTGAGTAGAAAGAAATATTATTTGGCGACGACGTTAACGGCAATTAATGTTGTAATTCCCAATAACTTGATGTTATACACAAGGCTAGTATTGACAATTAAAAAAAATAAAAATATTGCACTTTGGTCCTTTCTCTTGCTCATCTACGCAGTTTGAACATGTTTGAGTCGCCGTAAAAAAAAAAATCACAATCTGACGGCTGGCGATCCCTGTGGTCTAGTGGTTATGACGCATGTCTGGTTAATCAGGAGGTCGTGGGTTTGATCCCCACCAGAGTTGGGATTTTTGTTTGCTTCACATCGACCTTCACCATGTTTACAGTCATGCACTGATGGCTTGGTCACACGATACTTGCGACGACCTGCAACAGCTTGCGATTGGTCACGTGCACATATGAAAGGCGGATTTTGCCAAAGTCTGTAATACATCACCGCCCTGTACAAACTCACTGCAGATATACAATATAAACACTCACAAAATGTTCCCCAATTCAAGGATGAGCGTTAATATCTCTCTGCTCTTATATTGATATGGTCTTGATGCACAAATTATGGAATACTACCAGTGCTTCTACTACTACTACTACTACTACTACTACTACTACTACTACTACTACTACTACTACTACTACTACTACTACTACTACTACTACTACTACTACTACTACTACTACTACTACTACTACTCCTAATAATAATAATAGTTATAATAGTAATATTGATAATTATAACAATAATATTATTTAATAATAATTAATAATAATAGTCTCTGAGCGTCAGACCAGCATTGTACACATCCTCTACTCCCCGAGGAGCATGCTAGTGGTGGGCTACCCTAATATTAGTGCACCAAGCTTATTATGAAATTAGCCCGAGTATGGAGCCATATCAAAGACAAATGTTGCAAAATATAAACATAGGACGTGGTGCAAGCTTTTGGCTTTTAGCTCATACAAAGTCCCCAATGGGCCAAATATAAATTACCGCGGTAAACAAGGTAGAAAAACAACAACAATGAAGGACCAAAGAGCGCAAGAGCCGAGACCCCCCCCCCCCCCCCACCTTCGTTGTCACGTGGATGCCGATCCCAATCATGACAATACAAATATGTCGATTGAATACCTCCCTTTCAATGGTGAGGGTGTGCAATGAGAATAAATAACTTTTGATGAAAAGCAGAAATATCTAGAGGCTTGCCAGGAGTATTCAGGATAAATCATTGTCTACCAAACAATGCATCGTTGCCATGGATACAATTTCAATAGGTCACCGCAATTACCGCATGCGACGAGACTTGCCTGAAGTATTCAGGATTAAGTATTGTCTACCAAACCATGAATATTTGCCATGGATACAATTTCAATGGGACAATGGGGTGAGCTGCAACCACCGCACTAACCGCATTCACCGCATGCTCTCTCTCTCTTCTATTGTTTTGATCGCAACGGATTTTGAACCGACTTTTTGATGTTCAAAAACCTTGCGACAAGACTTGCGATGGGAACCTGCCGTCGCAAGAGAACACACGGCGCATGCGTTCCAAGTGACCGGTCGTGCTATTGTTTGATCAACAACCAAAAACCGGGCTTATAATGCTTATTAAGCAAAATAAATCAGATGTAAGGTTTATTTTAGCCGAAATGTAATACACAAAACCTATTTATGGCTATAATTGGGAATTAGACCGAATTTATTGCGATATTTGCATTATGTTGTAACGTCTAGTTATTTCGAACATGATCGGCCCTTCATAAGTTATATTGTCTTGTTGCAGGCTGTTGCAGGTCGTCGCAAGTATCGTGTGACCAAGCCATGAGCTTGTCAGTGAAGGGCACAATACAATTATTACATCGTGTATACACACACACACACACACACACACACACACACACACACACACACACACACACGCACACACACACACACACCCACACACACACACACACACACACACACACACACGCACACACGCACACACACACACACACACGCACACACACACACACACACACACACACACACACGCACACACACACACACACCCACACACACACACACACACGCACACGCACACACACACACACACACACACACACACACACACACACACACACACACACACACACACACACACACACACACACACACACACGCGCACGCTCACACACACACACATACATTACAAAACACACGTACACACATATTGGCATGCGTATAATACAGTTTGTTTTTCCAACTACTGGTTTACATACTCTGTTTGGAACATTAATCTTATCTTACATGTATTATGGAATTTTAGCATGGGGCAATAGTACATTATTATTACTTGATAAACTAGTTAAAATACAAAAACGAGCTATTAGAATTGTTAATTGTTAATAATAAAGCTTTTTATGCTCACACAAAATCATGATTTTATTTAAATAAAGTATTGAAACTAACTGATTTATATTTTATAATATTGGGATGTTTATGTATATATTGTCCAATAATGAACTTCCTGAAAGTTTTATGACGATATTTAAAAAGAATAATTATTTTCATACTTACCCCACTCGGCAGAGTGGTTCCTTCCATTTACCACGAACGCGTACACTATTTGACCCCAAAACAATTTCAGTTTCTGGTCCAAAATTATGGAATGATCTTCCAAAAGAAATTACTACCCCTCTCTCTTTGTATTTAAACGTAAATTAAAATCATTATTATTGATTAAGTACTCGATATAATTATTGTTTAATTAGTTTTACTAATTTATATTACATTATATGTCATATTTATATCGCTCTTTATAAGTAAGTTCCACTTTTGTATTATTTTTATTCGGTTGGATCGATTGTAATATTCGTGTCTATATTGGTCTAAAAATATTTGTTATTTGGCATGGCACCTTCTCTTCTTTAACTTGTTCTTGTATTGTTTTTTTTCTTTTATTCTTTAAATTTATCTTTTTCACATTTATAAGACATAATTACCCCTGGGAACCAAATGTTTTACAAGCTCTGCTTCTTTTTGGTTCCCCCATATTTCACGTTATGTTAATTAAAATTTTTGTTTTGATTATGTAATATGTATTGTATATTAGTCTTCTGTGTATTTTTTTCAAATTGTATTTTATTTATGAATATATTGTTTGTTTGTATATTTACTTGTTCAAAAATTATTTGTGAAATATGGAAATAAATTCAAATCAAATCAAAACAGTGTTGCATATTCACAGAAATAAGTTCCCATCTAAGGGGGCTTGCAAAGTTAAAACAATTCCAAACATCCAAATAAAATTTGGATAGAGCCGATTCATAAAATCATAAAATGACTTTTTAAAAGTCATTATATATGATTAGAGACAAGTAAAGTGCAGTTTCATACCCGAAATCTTTATTTTGGGTGGGAGTTTTCCAATTTATTTATTTTTAAATCCAAAATGGCCCTCGACCCACCCACCCACTTCCAAATCTTATTTGGATGGTTGGATTTTGTGTTAACTTTGCAAGGCCCCTAAATGCACTCATGAACATAGTAACACACCTACGAAGATACACACAAACACATCCGCAAAATACAACGACATACATATTAACGTACAGCATAAAGAACGTAGCATTTTTCAGTACCATTATTACACTACGAATAATTACATAATTATGTTGTACTCGGCATACGACTTTCAGTCAAGATAAAATAACACAATCAATCAGTTATGGTTTCTTTGTCATCTTGAGTCTATGATGATAAGTATGTATTTTGTAACATGCTAAAATAAAATGAACAAACATCATTGGCCGAAAAGTATATCATTTTGAATCAGACTTTTTTCTATTTAATTACTTTTGCATTTTGTTTTATGTTACCGTATACTAATTTACAAAAATTCGTGATTTTATAAAGTAACAAGCAACCTAGTGCTTCTAAAATTCCCCAATAACTGTTTTCATTTTTTCCTATTTTTGCTATACAATACTTGCCAGTAAAATACAAAATAAGTATTGCATAAGTTACATGTCAACCTGTCAACTTTTGAATGTTTAGTTGATTAAAGTGAACGTTACATGCGGATTGATTGTGTGTGTGTCCGATGACCGGGGAAAAAATGTAAAGCGCTTAAAATACATGTAAGAGAAGATTATCAATCATATTAGGCGCTATATAAATCGCAAACATTATTATTATCATTATTACATTGAAAATGAAGACAAAACGCATCTACCGAGGTGGACAAAAAATTCACAAAAAAAAGAAGCATTTTATAATATCTTTCTACAGTGAACTCTGGTATCACAAATTCCGTGGGATGGATGAAGTTACTTTTGTATAACATATTATCAATAATAAATGTCTCTTATGTATAGCGTATTTCAAGATCGGAAGACTTCTCAGTTCTCAATGCGCTTTACATATTACATTTTACTTTTTACATTTTACATACAGTAATCCTTCCTTAAAAATAACTAATGTATTTGTGGTCTGTTTTCCCCACGTTTGCATTTAAACTATTTTTTGCCGAATACATGTACATGTATTTTCATGACATATTGAAGTCTACACTTATGTATGAGAAAAATATCCATAAGTCAATCATACAAGACTAAACATGCAATTTACATTTAAATGGACCTACACAATTCTCACAACTTACTTATTCCTACCTATATAGAGGCATGGAACAGATTTTGGATTACCGAATTTCTCTTTCGTTATAAAGATAGGTATGATTGAAATGTTCGGATTTATAACTTTCCAGTGGATAATTATAACTATGTACAAAGTCAGATCAATGGGTTAGCAACTATCAATTTGCATTTCTTGGTCATATGACATTCATTTACCCTGGAATTTCACATATTACTCAGTAGACATAACATTTCACAGAAATACACATTTAACCATTTGCCAGTTTGTGCACAATTAAGAGAACAAAGTTACTAGATCCCTTTAAGTCTTATGATATTGTACGAGGCCGTGAAAATTCAATCGTATTATTATCTCTGATACAGTAACAGTAATATAAGAAATGATTAATAGGCATTGATCGTACATGTGAAAGTATATAAACATGTATGTATGGTATATTTCATACATGAGAAGATAATTGTTTAGATATAGGCTTCAGATAATTAATAATAGGCTAGAAGAACCTTTAACAAAGGCAGAGTAAGCTTTATTTAAATAAAAGGAGCAACAAGTTGACAGTATATTAGTTTACCTATTGCTACACTGCTTTTGGTTACGTTATAAACACGGGTTGTACAATTTATCAGGTAGATATATGCCCCTGATCTGTCCCAGTCAAGAACACCCAATATTAGCCCAATGAAATGATCCTTGAACTGCAGAAGTGGCAGTACCAGTAGCATTTCGATGTCAATGCCATACTATATAAACATCACTGCAGCGGTGCAAAAGTAATTTTATCGTCATTTTCTATAAAGTCAAAGTCATTCTTGAACACGTACATCATTCTAGCGAAACAATTGTTTTTAACTTGCACCAGTCAAAACTATTCTGGTAGATATACATCGCCCTAGAGGTGCCAACGTCCTTTACTCGCTCAATTGTACATGGTGGAAGTAATTATTAATGACATACATCATTCATGTCATTCCAGCGATGCAAATGTTCTCAACTTACTCGAGTCAAAGCTATTCCTAGCAGTGCAAAAGTCCCTTAATCGCTCTAGTCAAATTCATTCTTGAAGACATACATCATCCCGGCTGTGCAGAGGACGATGGCATCTGGAGAAGGACACTTCATGTAATACCAGCTGCGTTTAGTTATCTTTATCTTCATATCATCAATGATAGTCTCCACCAAGACTCCATCCAGTGTGTACCTCTTGATCGTAAGTACTGACTTACGATTTTTAATCATCGCTAGGTAAAGGTTGTCATTTTTGTCGACCGCTGGGAATGTTGCAGACTCAGTATCCGAGTTTCTAACGAATGCAATCTCTGTGCCTCTTCCGTCCAGCACCCTCACACCGTCTAAGGACTGGATGACAAGACGTCCACAAGTTGTAGTGTGGACCTGACGTGGCGTTGATGGTACTTCTATTTCTCTTATTGGATCACCTCCATCAGGGTTGAATACCTGAATTAACTTATCATCCCAACAGGCTAGATAAATCTGATCTTCTCCGTCTATGTCTACCATCGCTTCTGTGGCGGTCTTTAGTGATGTGAAGGATTTCAGCGGGTGCTTGCCATCAGCATTGAACAGTTGGAGGCAACCCATCTTTGGTATTGCAGCAATACGACCATCAGACAGGACTGTAATGTCCCGTGCCCATGAGTCAAGTTTTCTGGGAGTCCTCAATCCGTTCAGTGAAAACTGGTCGGATGGATTATTATAGAACCCGATCAAAACGCTGTCAGATGACAGAACAGCCAGTCCATTCATAGGTTCCTCATAGGGTAACTCAACTTCTTTGAACAGTTTCCATTTTCTCCAAGCTACTCGGCCAATCTTGGACAAGTTAGATATGTCAACTGGCTCAACATGTAATTTTGAGCGTATGGCTTTGCGTGTGACGTTTTCTAGTTTCCCTTGTGACTCTCTGATCCATCTTTGGCTTGTCTCAAGCACCTCTTCCAGCTCGGTCAACAAGTGCTCATGTGACACCAGTGCATCTCCCTCCAGGCAACTGTGTCCCTCTCGACACTCCATGATGTCTTGAGCAGTTGATACTTGTGAAGACAGCTTCTGAGCCGTTATCTTTAAAGTGTCCAATTTCTCGTTGCAAATTACATCGATCTCCTCCACTTCTGATTTCAATTTGCCCTTCCTCTCATCAAGTTTTCTGTGTAGATCCGCGAATGTACAGTCGATATTTTGAAGCACCTCCTGCAGAGTTTCTTTCACGCGTCTCCGGTCCTGTTCCGCTGTCCTGATGTATGCTTCCAAGACGTCTTTCTCCTTTTCGCATCGTGTTACCAGTCCTGCAATCTTTCCTCTGATCTCGCTTTCAACTTCGGTACGTTCCCTGATCTTGTGATCTCTTATGTTGTGCTTCACGACCGTACACTTGTGGCAGACGATTGCACGACAATCAACGCAGTAGAATTCTCTGGCCTCGGAAGAGTGCTCGGAGCACTTTTCAAACTTACTTGCAGCGCTTCTCCACTCACCACTTATCATCTCCTTCAAAGACATCACTCGGTGACCTTTGAACATTTTCTGTTCAAACTTTCTGTGGGCTGTCAGACAGCCCTCGCACAGGTACGAGTCACAATCGCTGCAGAAGACAACAGCGTACCAGTCGGGGTCCTCAGCCTCTTCATCCTGGTCCTTCCGATTCTCCCAGCACTGGGAGCATCTTGGGCGATCATCGTACAGCTTCCTGAGCGGGTTCGAGGTGTCGTTGAATTCCTCGACGAGGTGGTTGACGGACACGTTTGACGGCAGGCCCGCGACTCCTCCGGCGCTGAGGTTCGTCTCCTGTCGACACATCGGACACCGTATGGATAGTGACTCCAGCTCGGGCTGCTGATGGTGGTGTGCGTGGCATTGGTCATACCTAATGAGAGTTTTTATATATACAAAAAAAGAACAAGAATGTTTTTTAAAGGAAAATCAGGCAATTTATTCAAACAGAAAATAATAAATTTCGAATGAATAGCATGTCACTACACAATATTTTAGATTTTTCAGTGGCGTGGCGTGGTCCGATTGATTCGGGGGGGGGGGGGAAGGGGTGAGGGGCGCTGAATTAATTGGGAGGGGGGGGGGGGGGGTTGTCCTAGAGTGTCCCTTTCTTTCTACCCGATATTTCTGCTTCGCCAATGTTAAGCATTTACTATTCGAAGGTGAGCAAGGGGGCGATGATCACACAATAAGCTATTTATCATTGACCGAGCTACATCCTTTGTGGCGAAGCATAAATTGCGGGTGAGAATAAAGGGGAGACCCCCAGGGAAATGTCCCCATCACGAAATCTCAACCCCTCTCTCTTTCCCCGCCCATTATAAAGTAAATTTATAATATCAAATATCAAAATACTATCAAACACACCAGCGAGTTCCCATGCAGGACATGTTGTGGCGCAAACTAAACATTCCCCCAGCAACGTTACCCCTTCTTACTCACTGCCTACCTTGCCCCCCCCCCCCCCCCCCCCCCCTCTCTCGCTCTCTCTCTCTCTCTCGATAATGCGGTGTTCCCACTGTCGTGCGATTAGTTACGATCACCACGATTGGCCATTCGTAGCTTATCGTGAAGTAATCGTGGTGATCGTATCAGATATTATCAGATCGTAAGGTCAGTCGTGGCAATCGTGTTGATCGTAGGAAATTTTTGGAACGGTTCAAAACAATTCTACGATCAACACGATTAATTATCAATCGTCATCATCGCATCGGATCGTATTGGATCGTAACAAAGCGCATCTAATCGTGTTTCCAAATCGTGGCGATCGGGATCAACCTTGGACAAGACAAACACCACGCTCTGTTAAGATGTGATGCGATCTCCCACGATCTGTCACGATCTATGGCGCTCTGTCGGGTACCATTGTTCACGACCTAACACGAATGACTCACGAGCAGATACGAGTTGATACGGGTAGATGCGAGTAAATGTGAGTAGATACGATTAGTCACGCTTTTCACGTACGTTCACGATCTGTTATGAGATCTCGCGCCCATATATATACCGGACAAGATTGGATGCGCCTCATTCAGCGATCTACATCGTCACTGTAAACTTGCTCTTGCTTTTAATTTTGAAGCCTTTGAGAGATGCCACCCAAGGGTACAAGACGCAAGAAGGGAAAGGGCCAGACTATCCCACCCCCTGAGCCTGAACCAGTCCAGCCAGAGGCAACACCAGAGGAGGATGAGGAGACCACCCCCACCCAGAAAGCAAAGAGAGAAAAAAAAAACAGTAACTGCCTTCACTGAAAAGCAAAAAGAGGAGATCATCGAGTTCCTCATTAAAAATTAGGTCCTCTACAGCAAACGACTTGCGGGTTTCAAGGATGTCACCCAGAAGGAGCATCTCTGGGCTGCACAGGCTGCCACGATATACACTACTGTGGCGCAACTTAAAACATGGTACACAAGCATGAGGACCATGATGGGCCGGCTGAAGAAACGCGCAAAGAAGAGTGGGTCAGGAGGAGATGTCATTACTGACATGAACAGCACCAAGAAGTTGGTGTGGGATAAGTTCTCCTTTTTGATCCCTCACATTGAGACGGTGGATGCAAGAAATGTGGCCTGCTTTGCAGCAGCAGCAACAAGTGCCGCATGGCGTCATGAGGTATTTCCTGAGTGCGAAGGCGTCATCTCCCAGGATGAAGAAGGGCATGTCTTGGTGGTCATCAAGGCTTGCAGTCAGAGGGCAGGGTGGGGGAGTCCTGGGGCTTCCTCATTCAGGCCGTTGAACAGCTCAGAGTCGCCAAATATCTGAGCATCTGACATGTGTCATTTTCCACCAAGCTCGAACCACACAAACTTGCAATCTGCATCCACCATCGCCAGGATTGGTATCAGAAAAAAGCCTTTGTAATTGTAGTACAGACTGCCAGTGTGGTGTGGCTTCTTGATAGCAATGTGTTTGCCATCTCTGCTCTTAGCTACGGCTGTCCAGGCTTCAGGGGTCACAGGTAGGCTAAACACCTCATCTTTGTACGCTTGCACAATTGTCTGGCACACCTCTGGAACTATCTCTGAGATGCTGGACACTCCACACCTGAGGGCATACGCAATGGACCGATAGTTGTTTCCAATGACAACGTGCCTCAATGTCACTGCCAGTCAGTCCAGTTGAGAGGGGTTGCCTGAAACTGGTGAGTTCCCTCTCGATTGCTGGGGACACCCTCTGCAAGACTTCACCGAAGAGCTGTGGTGTTAACCTTGTGTATTTTTGGAACGCTACTGGATCTTCCAGCCTCAATTGGGTGTCTAGGAGGCTGGAGAACTGACCAAGCTGTTGTCTCCTCTCCTCTACTCTGTGAGCCATGGTCGCAATCAGCACTGCCTGACTGCAGCTCTCCTGGCCTTTTGTGGCTGGTCTGGCTGCTGCTCATCTTCTTCCTCTCTGGCGATAATGTGAGCATACAGTAATACTGCAAATGTCACGTTGTCATCATCCTCAACTTCTGCCATCATCAATGGTTGTGGGTTGTAGTGTTCACTCTGTAGAGTTGTAACGTCAATGGTCAGTCGGGCTGTATATATATATCCGTCGGGTCCAATCGTAGCTCAAATCGTGATCACTCTCGATCTTCACCGTGAAAGACATCGCGACCACAATCGTATACTATCGCAACAGAGCGCATCGGTTCGTGATGAACGTATCCGAACGTATCCGCACGTACCCGATCGTCCCAAACCGGGGACCCCGATCGTGATGATCGTGTCACATCGAGACCCAATCGTGGACTCAATCGGGACAATCCTATCGGAACGTATATGATCGTATCTGAACGGGAGACCAGATCGTGTCACCTGAAATTGACCAATCGTGACCATATCGCATCCAAGCGCACCAGAACGTATCGACTCGCATCACCTCGTATCCAAATCTGAAATTTCAGAGAAGTTCCACGATCAGCTACGAATGGCCAATCGTGGCGTTCGTAACGGATCGCACGACAGTGGGAACGCCGCATTATGGGGCGTTCCCACTGTCGTGCGATTAGTTACGATCGCCACGATTGGCCATTCGTATCTGATCGTGAAGTAATCGTGGTGATCGTATCAGATATTATCAGATCGTAAGGTCAGTCGTGGCAATCGTGTTGATCGTAGGACATTTTTGGAACGGTTCAAAAAATTTCTACGATCAACACGATTAATTATCAATCGTAATAATCGTATCGGATCGTATTGGATCGTATTGGATCGTATTGGATCGTAACAAAGCGCATCTAATCGTGCTTCCAAATCGTGGTGATCGGGATCAACCTTGGACACCACGCTCTGTTAAGATGTGATGCGATCTCCCACGATCTGTTACGATCTATGGCGCTCTGTCGGGTACCATTGTTCACGACCTAACACGAATGACTCACGAGCAGATACGAGTTGATACAGGTAGATACGAGTAAATGCGAGTAGATACGAGTAAATGCGAGTAGATACGATTAGTCACGCTTTCCACGTACGTTCACGATCTGTTATGAGATTTCGCGCCCATATATACCGGACAAGAATGAATGCGAGCACATTGTCACTGTCAACTTGCATCTGCTTAATTTTGAAGCCTTTGAGAGATGCCACCCAAGGGTACAAGACGCAAGAAGGGAAAGGGCCAGACTATCACACCCCCTGAGCCTGACCCAGTCCAGCCAGAGGCAGCACCAGAGGAGGATGAGGAGACCACCCCACCCATAAAGCAAAGAGAAAGAAAAAACAGTACCTGACTTCACTGACTGAAAAGCAAAAAGTGGAGATCATCGAGTTCCTCATAAAAAATGAGGTTCTCTACAGCAAACTCCTTGCGGGTTTCAAAGATGTCACCCAGAAGGGGGATCTCTGGGCTGCCACGATAGACACTACTGTGGCGCAACTTAAAACATGGTACACAAGCCTGAGGACCATGATAGGCCGGCTGAAGAAACGCGCCAAGAAGAGTGGGTCAGGAGGAGATGTCATTACTGACATGAACAGCACCGAGAAGTGGGTGTAGGATAAGTTTTCCTTTTTGATCCCTTACACTGAGACGGTGGATGCCAGAAACGTGGCCTCCTTTGCAGCAGCAGCAACAAGTGCCGCATGGCGTCATGAGGTATAGTTCCTGAGTGCGAAGGCGTCATCCCCCAGGATGGAGAAGGGCATGTCTTGGTGGTCATCAGGGCTTGCAGTCAGAAGGCAGGGTGGGGGAGTCCTAGGGGCTTCCTCTTCCAGGCTCAGAGTCACCAAATATATGAGAATCCGACATGTGTCATTTTCCACCAAACTCGATCCACACAAACTTGCAATCTGCATCCACCATCGCTAGGATTGGTATCAGAAAAGGCCTTTGTAATTGTAGTACAGACTGCCAGTGTGGTGTGGCATCTTGATAGCAATGTGTTTGCCATCCAGGGCTCCAATGGCGTGGGGGATGTTCCATCTCTGCTCTTAGCTACGGCTGTCCAGGCTTCGGGGGCCACATGTAGGCTAAACACATCATCTTTGTACGCTTGTACAATTGTTTGGCACACTTCTGGAACTATCTCTGAGATACTGGACACTTCACACCTGAGGGCATACGCAAGGGACCGATAGTTGTTTCCAGTGACAAGGTGACTCAATGTCACTGCCAGTCAGTCCAGGTGAGAGGGGTTGCCTGGAACTTCACCGAGACTTCACCGAAGAGCTGTGGTGTTAACCTAGTGTATTTTTGGAACGCTACTGGATCTTCCAGCCACAATTGGGTGTCTATGAGGCTGGAGAACTGGCCAAGCTGTTGTCTCCTCTCCTCTCCTCTAAGAGCCATGGTCGCAATCAGCACCAGCTCTCGTGGTTGGGTTGTGGCGGGTTTGGCTGCTGCTCGTCTTCTTCCTCTCTGGTGATAATGTAAGCATACGATAATGTAAGCATGGCAGAAGTTGAGGATGATGACAACGTGACATTTTCAGTGTTGAGGATGATGACAACGTGACATTTGCAGTGTTGAGGATGATGACAACGTGACATTTGCAGTGTTGTGGATGATGACAACGTGACATTTGCAGTGTTGAGGATGATGACAACGTGACATTTGCAGTATTACTATACTGCAAATGTCACGTTGTCATCATCCTCAACTTCTGCCATCATCAATAACTGTGGATTGTAGTATTCACTCTGTAGAATTGTTCAAGAAACAATTAAGTCCATGGTCAGTCGGGCTGTATATATATCCGTCGGAGTCCAATCGTAGCTCAAATCGTGATCACTCTCGATCCTCATCGTGAAAGACATCGCGACCACAATCGTATCATATCGCAACAGAGCGCATCGTTTCGTGATGAACGTATCGGAAGGTATCCGAACGTATCTGCACGTACCCGATCGTCCCAAATCGGGGACCCCGATCGTGATGATCGTGTCACATCGAGACCCAATCGTGGACTCAATCGGGACAATCCTATCGGAACGTATATGATCGTATCTGAACGGGAGACCAGATCGTGACAGATCGTGGCACCTGAAATTGACCAATCGTGACCATATCGCATCCAAGCGCACCAGATCGTACCAGAACGTATCGACGCGCATCACCTCGTATCTAAACCTGAAATTTCAGGAAGTTCCACGATCAGCTACAAATGGCCAATCGTGGCATTCGTAACGGGTCGCACGACAGTGGGAACGCCGCATTAAGGAGTGGTAACATTGGACACGACTCCCCACGACTAGACCCACGAATGCAGTACGCATTGGTACAAATCAATGGCAAGCCGTTTTTAACATTTATTCCTATTTCTTGATATCAAGAATTCAATTCTTGATATCAAGAAATCGAATTCTTGATATCAAGAAATGCATTCTTGATATCAAGAAATGCATTCTTGATATCAAGAAATACTTTTCTGTATTGGTAATACTTGATATCAAGAAATAAACTGATATCAATAATTCAATTATTGATATCAAGAAATAGGAATAAATGTTAAAACGGCTTGCCATAGATTTACTACCAATGCGTACTGCATTCGTGGGTCTCGTCGTGGGAGTCGTGTCCAATGTGACCACTCCTTTAGGTTTGGTTACACAGTTGATTGCACATTAAAGGGACAGTTCCTCTTTTGCAAGCCAAATTTCAAAAGTTGCGAGGTTATTGTCTTATATGAAAAAAAATGTCATTTAACAGCATGCCTGACAAAATTAGGGCTTGAAATCTCTTTTTCGTGGAGTTATAGACTTCAACCTTAATAAACCGTCGTCCAGCGTTTAATTGTGCATTATACGTGTATTCACCCGGTGAGAAAGTTCGCACACGGATTCCACGGATCGAGTACCACATTGCTATGCGTGATCCCTACGTGACCCGCGCTAGCTACGTGACCCGCGCACAAATAAAAACGGCATAAGCGAATACTAAACAAAATAACCAAACCTTGCTTAAACTGACTAGGCTACATGTAATTATATATTCTTCATTTTTGAGATCTTTTTCCGTGACATACCTTCCCAAATGTCGGCTTCACAATACCATTACAAGAATAAGTACAATATTGTTGTTATATTATGCTAAATCGTTGCCTGAGTTATGATGACGGGCATAAGTGCGATTTATCAGGCACCAACTTAGAATAAATTGACAAAAAATGGGAACTTGACATGGAGTCATTTTAGGACATCCTAGAACAACTACTTGACCAAAATTACTGTTCTTGTATTTAGCTCCTTCGTAAAAGATGCCATATCCCGTGAAACTAGCCATCAGGTTTCTTTAGCATGGCAGGTATCCAAGTTCGAACTAATATATTGTAAATAACTTATAAGGCCATTCCCTAAAATAACTACAGTATTACATGATTGATTGAACACTTCAAAAATACCAAACTCATAAAAATGCACGTGAAATAACCGCTAAAATAACTAAAATACAGTCGACTATGCTCTTTTTAGAATAGCAATAGTCAGGTTTGTTTACATGTTTATACAAGTTTAATTTACAGATATATTTAACATGTTCAATAGCATACTTCTCCAGGCATTTCCGGCAGAATGTGTGTCCACATCTGAGTAGCGTGGCCTCCTCGAACACATCCAGACAGAGCGAGCACATCAGACTCTCCATCTCCTTGGCTTTGGGAGGCTGGTCCTTACTATCAGCCATGACCGTGTTGTGTATGTGGGTACAATTAGCAAGCTATAATTATACAGTACGCTACCACAAACCTCATAAATAAAGGCATGACGATTGCCCCTTCATTATAATCAATGGCGAGATCTCAAACACTGTACTGATGTCTGAATGACAGGGTGCAATAGCGATCTAACGTAGGCTATATTTCAATGACACACACATGTGTAAACAGTATAAGCTAGGTATACAATAATGCACAACCGCCCCTAAAACGAAATACATGTAGAATACGCTATACGTGTATGATAACAAGTCATGTTCTCATGGAAAGAGTCTAGTATTATTGTCACTTCATATGAACACTCGCCCACTGGTGCTAAGGTCACTGGGTTTTCCCCCGCCTTGTATATGACGTGCCTTTAGTGTCAGTATGCCATAATCTTGATATTGCACATAATTATATATAATATGCAAGTATGCAACACTAGCTCCGCTTATTATTTATTTATACACCAACAAAGATTTTGAACGCAACCATAATAATACAACTAACCCCTATTTTCTTTTAGTATACTTATGTGTGCACCCTTAGTACACTATTCCTAAAACTTTCCAGAATATGTGACGTACATTTTACATGGGTCCTATCCTGTGGACTTCCAGAGATCGCGAGATTGCACGTGCACTTAGGTTGTCCTAGAAGACATTTCTGGGCCGCTAAGCTTCTACAATATTCCATGTCCTAAAAAAGGGGGCGTTTGCCCCAAGGTATAAGTAAAAAGAAGTTGCCATTTGACGACGAATTTTACGCCACTTCTAGTTGTAACCCTTCATTAGATATGTTCATTAACGATAGAGCTCAATACATGTTTCAAACATACGATTCTTTGCTCCAAATTAATTTTATATCATTATTTTCTTTAATTGATTTATTTGTAAAAATAGTATTTTGCCCGTCGCCGTGAAATCACAATCCGACGGCTGGCGATCACTATGGTCTAGTGGTCATGACGCCTGTCTAGTAATCAGGAGGTCGTGGGCTCAATCCCCACCAGAGTCCGCTTGTGATTGTTTGATTATATTCAAAGATGAACTGAGCATCCAGTATTTAAAGAGGAAGTTAAGTTTTGGTTAAGTTTTGGCGCTTCGAGATTTTTTTTTTGTGAGGTTATGAAAAACACACAACTTTAAAGACAAAATTCAAGTTTGTTTGATCAAAATCAGTTCAGAAACAGTTGAAATATGAATAAACATATCCGATTAGAGTAAGTGTTGGGGACAAACCATAGGGACAAACTCTTATTTAGTATTTGAAAAAATATGTATAAATCCTACACATTTTTGAAATAATTACTTACATTGTTTTTAAATTGTTTATCATTTCACTAATAAAAAATTATGTTAACAAAATATCGCATTCACATTTAATTTTTTTTTAAAATGGTTTAAACTTGAGGTGACTGGAGGGTGCCCTCTTGTATTAACAGCTACCTTTTCAATGAAAACAGCCTTGTAACCATGGTAACCTATTCGTTTAAATGTTTTTGTTTGCATGATTGAATTATAACTGTAAGTTGTACTGATAACTTTTTAAGTAACTTAAATTCCGCTTGATCTCGATTAAAGGGATAGTACATGTCTAGGCCCCGTTGCAGAAAGAATTACCATCGATTGTAAAGTTGCAATTGATTGCAAGTCAGATCATGTGACTAAATGCGCAAATCTGATTGGTTCGAACGTATATATTTTCTGACTTGCATTTAGTCGCAATTCTGCAATCGATTGAATTTCTTTCGCTAACGGGAGCTAGAAATTTACGATCCCTTTAAGGTCGCACTGAACAAATTCAGCCGCCTCGACTTTTTTTGTCAAAGTGGCGGATGAAAGATGATGTAATTTTTTTTCAGAAAAAAAATTATAAACAATACTTATGTTCTTATAATCTGTAGTTTTATGCTGAATTTGGCATTAAGGTAATGTTACCTTCCATAATAAGCCCAAACTAAAGTCTGGACAAATCGGGTAAATAACAATTTTTGTTGATTATTAAGTGCAAAGCATGCAGATCTGCAACCCTTTAGACAAGACAATTGAAAAATATCTATTCTTCGTTCAAGGCTCATTCTATTAATGTTATGCTGCATCATTAAAAAAAAGTTTCTGTTGATAGATCTACCATGATACAGATATGTCAAAACATTAGAAAACGTCATGCAATCGTTTTAATTTTATGTTAGATTAAAATCATGGATTTTAGTGTGTAAGCCTATGGGATAATATTTACTACCGTGCGACCTTTAATTTACATCGGTTAATGACGAGCAGACAGATATTTACTGCGCACTATAAACATTGCCTTAGATTCTACCAAGATCTTTTTGAACAACATTCTGCATTGAAGTAATGAAGAACATTTACGCATGATGCTCTTTTATTGGGAAAGTTTTTCTATATTACATTGAAACTGATATTTTAACCTAATAATTACATTTATATGATTGGCACACACACAGACACACGCAAACGCACACACACACACTCACACACATCAATACCCACACACACATGCACATAAGCTTACTAGCAAATACACAATAAAACACACATACACACATGCGGTAGGCATGCGTATGTACAAACAATGTTGCATATCCACAAAAAATAAGCACACATCTAAAAACACTCATGAACATAAAACACACACCCACAAACACATACAAAACACAAACATGCGCAAATACACCGGCATACGTCTATTATACGGAACGAAGCTCTTTATTACCATGATGAATATTGATACAATTATGTTGTACTCGGCATACGATAAAATAAGACACAATCAATCAGTCATGATTTTGTTGTCATCTTGATTCTATGATGATAAGTATGTATTTTGTAACATGCTAAAATAAAATGAACATACATCATTGGCCAAAAAGTATATAATTTTGAATCAGACTTTTTTCTATTTAATTACATTTGCATTTTGTTTCATGTTACCGTATATTAATTTACAACAAATTCGTGATTTTATAAAGTAACAAGCAACCTAGTGCTTCTATAATTCCCCAATAACTATTTTAAATTTTGTCTCATTTTTGCTATACAATAATTCACAGTAAAATAGAAAATTAGTGTTGCATAATTTACATGTCAACCTGTCAACTTTTAAATGTTTAGTTCATTAAAATGCACGTTACGTGCATATTGATTGTGAGTGTGTGTCCGATGACCGGGGTAATAATGTAAAGCACTTACCTACATGCAAGAGAAGATTTGCAATCATATTAGGCAGTATATGAATCGCAAAGATTATTACATGTATTATCATCACTACATTGAACATGGAGATAAAACGCATCTACCGAGGTGGACAAAAAGTTCACACCAAAAAAAAAAGAAAAAAAAAGAAAGAACTCTGGTATCACGAACTCCGTGGAATGGATGACGTTACTTTAGTGTAGTATACACTAGTCCTAGCCTAAACAAAATGTTTTTATTCTGGTCTGTTTCAGTGTTTCCCCCATTTTAAAATTTAATCTATGTGTCGTCGAATCAACATGTCATGACATGACTAATACTCTTTTATGTGTGAGAAAAATATTCATAAGTCAATCCTAGAAGACTAACCAAGTATAACATGAAATACATTTAAATGGACATACACAATTCTCAAAACTTACTTGGAACTCTAGCTGTGCTAGCCGCTTCGGTTCTCACATACCTTACTGAATTCCTATGACCAATAGAAGCATCATAGCATGGGCGTCGATACTTACGTAATACCCATTCATCAGGGGGGGATGGATGAATGGATCATCCCCCCCCCCCCCCCCTGATCAATGGGTATCAATGACAGATCGACGCCCGTGGAAGCATGGAACATATTTCGGGTTTTCAAATACCAGAGATAAGTATGATTGAAGCGTTCGGATTTATAATTGTCCAGTGGATAATTATAACTGTGTAAAAAGTCAGTGTAATGTGTTAGCCAATATCATTCGCATTTTCTTTGACATATGACATTAATTTACCATGGAATGTTCACACATCACAGAATACAGATTTCTTTAAACACTTGCCAGTTTGTGCACAAGCCCTATGACAGTCTATGACCCGTCTTATTTCAATCATACTACATATCTCTAATAAAGGAACGATAATATATAATGTGAAAGAAATTAAGCTAAATCGGAAATAAACATGTATGTATGGTTACTTAAGAAGAAGGCGTAGACAGGCAGCGGTTGGCAGAATCGTTAACAAAGACAGGGCAATCTTTATTAAAATACTTTCTATAATAATAGCAAGTAGCCAAACGTTTGTTGACCTTTTGCTACACTCCTTTTGGTTCAGTTATACACATGAATTGTCAAATATATTAGGTCGAACTATGCCCCTGATCTGTCCCAGTCAAGAACACCCAATATTAGCCCAATCAAATAATCCTTTGAATGTAGAAGTGGGGGCTCAAGTAGCATGTGGATGTTAATTCCATATTTGAAGACATGCATCATTCCAGAGTTTCAAAATGTTCTTTACTTCATATAGACAAAGCCTTTTTGTACATATCAATCCAGCGGTCATTATCTCCAGCGTTGCAAACGTCCTCAATTTGCTTAGCCGTAGTAAAGCCAATCTTGTACATATCAATCCAGCCGGACCTATCATTAATCTCCAGCGTTCCAAACGTCCTCAACTTGCTTAATCAATTCTCTCTTGTACATATACATACACCGTCCCAAAGTGTTTGAATTACTTGCTAAGTTCAAAGTAAAATTTGAAGATATACATCACCCAAACGTATGTAAGTACTTTATTTGTTTTGTCGTCAATGCCAATCTTAAATGATATAAACCATTCACAGGCAGTTCAAATGTCCTTTGCCTGCTTAAGTCAAAGTAATTCTTGGAGACATACTTCATTCCAGCCATGCACATTTCCTTAACTTAGACCTCAACATAGTTAGGGTACTATTCTAAAAATAAAATATTCCGGCGATGTAAATGATCATTACTCGCTATTTTCGAAGTCATTGTTTGGAGTTATACATCACTCTAGCGTGGCATGTCCTTTACCTGCTTCAGTCAAACTTATTCCGGTAGATATACATCACTGTAGCGGTGCAAAAAAAATGTTATCGTCATTATCTAAAGTCACAAGTAATTCTTGAAAACATACATCATTCCAGCGATACAAACAGACAAATATCTTTAACTTGCACCAGTCAAAACTATTCTGGTAGAATTCAAGGGCGTCGATTTCTTCTCATGGTTGGGGGGATGATCAGGGGGTTTGACCCAATGACGATGCGGAGCATCGTCCACGAGCCGCGTAGCGGCGAGGCGATTTTTTGGGGGCTATTTTGCTAAGGGGGGGGGGGGGGTTTGACCCAATGACGATACGGATACTGTGTGGGTCTGGACACAATGATGGCGTTTTTCTATGCACATCACACTTTCACTTGGCAGCCCAAGGTGGGGGGGGGGGGGGGGGGGGTTAAACCCATGATGGCGTTTGTCTATGCACATCACATTTTCACTTGGCAGCCCAAGGGGGGGGGGGTTAAACCCCCTAACCCCCCCCCCCCCGTAGATCCGCGCCTGGGGGGGGGGGGGGGTGGTGGTTGTGGGAGGGGGGTGTCCCCCCTCCCACGGTAGGAAGCTTTTGCATTTTGGGGCTTGAAATTGTGCAATCTGGAGCATACCTAAGGCATCAATTTCACGTTTCATAAACTTGTTTCTGAGTTACCGTGTTATAGATAAACACAATTAATGAAATCAAGTTTGCAGAAAACCAAAGGGCGGATCGCACTTCTTTTGCTTATGGAGGAATGAGTAAGGACTTTCGAACATAAGACATACGATAGTAGCCTCTTCCACAACTACATGCGCCAGTATACTTTTTTTGTTTTTGTTTTACCCTCCCAAATATTGGGTGGGGGGGGGGGATGATAATACAGGCCATCCCCCCCACCTCAAATATTGGGGGGGGGGGGATATATCCCCCCATCCCCCCCGTCATCGACGCCCCTGTGGTAGATATACATCACCCTAGAGGTGCCAACACCCTTTACTTGCTCAATTGTACATGGTGGATGTCATTAATGACAAACATCATTCATGTCATTCAAGCGATGCAAAGGTTCTCAACTTACTTGAGTCAAAGCTATTTTTGTAGATAAACTCTAGCAGCGCAAAGTTCCCTTACTCGCTCTTGTCAAATCCATTCTGGAAGGCATACATCATCCCGGCTGTGCAGAGGACGATGGCATCTGGAGAAGGACACTTCATGTAACACCAGTCACGTTTAGGTATTTTTATCCTGACATCATCAAGGATCGTCTCCACCAACACTCCATCCACTGAGTACCTCGCTATTGTCACTGTTGTAGTTGATGCGTTAATTGTTGCAATGTATGTGTTGTCGTTTTTGTCAACCGCTGGGTATGCGACAAGGCTGCTCGTGAGGGAAATCGATCCTTCGCCGCTTTCATCTAGCACCCTCACACCATCGCCGGAATTGATAACGAGACGGCCGCAATTGGTCGTGTGGACCTGGTAAGGTATTGATGACACTTTTACCTCTCTGATGGGATCACCTCCATTGGGGGTGAATATCTGAATTAGTTTTTCATCCCGGACGCATGCATAAATATGATCGTCCCTATCGCTGTCTACCGTCGTTATTGGGCCTGTCTTACATGTCGTGAAGGGAGTCAGTGTGTCCTCGCCATCAGCATCAAATAGTTGGAGGCAACCTTCCGTTGATAGTCGCTCCCGTCTTGTTCCACGTCAGTTGGCTGCCTCTCCCGGGGTTCGGGCGTAGCAGTTACCGGGCTCATGCTCCCGGGGCTACGTGCGTTCAAATTTGGCGGGCTGAAGGTCTCCGTGTAGTAGTCGAATTCGATGCATAGATTTTTGGTTTATTCATAGCTGCCGTTCTTTTAGGTTGCTGTCGTTTTTGATGATCCATTTCCAAGCTCAAAACACTTTTTAATGTAGATTCAGGGGATCGAAAAAAACAATTTATTTAGGTCCCAATTTCGGTAAAATAGTGTCCTTTTTCGAGACGTGCAAAAAAGATGTTACTACTCCAGAAACGCCCTCATCGTATAGCTCTGATCGTAAAAACGTATTTCATGTACTTTATTTGTTTTGTGGTCAATGTCAATCTTAAAGGATATAAACCATTTATAGGAAGTGCAAATGTCCTTTGCTTGCTTAAGTCAAAATCATTCCAGCCATGCACATCTCCTTACCTAAGACCTTAACATAGTTAGGGTACTATTCTAGAAATAAAATATTCCGGCGATGTAAATGATCATTACTCACTATTTTCAAAGTCATTATTTTGAGTTATACATCACTCTAGCGTGGCATGTCCTTAACCTGCTTCAGTCAAACTTATTCCGGTAGATATACATCACTGTAGCGGTGCAAAAATAATGTTATCGTCATTATCTAAAGTCACAAGTAATTCATGAAAACATACATCATTCCAGCGATACAAACAGACAAATATCTTTAACTTGCACCAGTCAAAACTATTCTGGTAGATATACATCGCCCTAGAGGTGCCAACATCCTTTACTTGCTCAATTGTACATGGTGGATGTCATTATTAATGACATACATCATTCATGTCATTCCAGCGATGCAAAGGTTCTCAACTTACTCGAGTCAAAGCTATTTTTATAGATATACTCTAGCAGTGCAAAAGTCTCTTACTCGCTCTACTCAAATCCATTCTTGAAGACATACATCATCCCTGCTGTGCAGAGGACGATAGCATCTGGAGAAGGACACTTCATGTAATACCAGCTGCGTTTAGGTATCTTTATCTTCACACCATCCAGGATTGGCTCAACTACGACTCCATCCATCGAGTACTTCTTTATTGTCACTGTGGGCGTTGATTTGTTAATATCTGCAATGTAGATGTTGTCGTATTCGTCCACCGCTGGATATGCGTCAACGTTAACGTTGCTCGTGAGGATAATCTCCTTGCCACTTTCTTCCAGCACCATCACACCGTCAGAGGACTGTATGACAAGACAACCACAATGTGTAGTGTGGATCTGTTCAGGTTCTGCTGACACTTTAATTTCTCTGATGGGATCGCCTCCATCGGGGGTGAATACTTGGATGAGCTTCTCATCCCAGTAGCATACATATATCCGATCGTCCCCATCGCTGTCTACCATCGTTTCTGAGTTGGTCTTGCGTGTCTTGAAGACAGTCAGCGTGTCCTTGCCATCAGCATCAAACAGCTTGAGGCAACCTTTCGTTGGTATTGCAGCAATACGTCCATCAGATAGAACTGTGGCGTCCCGTGCCCTTGAGTCAAGTTTCCTGGAAGTCCTCAATCCGTTCAACGAAAACTGGTCGGATGGCTGCTTACAGTACCCAATCAAAACGCTTTCGGGTGACAGAACAGCCAGTCCATTCATTGGTTCCTCATATGGTAACTCAACTTCTTTGAATAGTTTCCATGATTTGACAGCTACTCGACCAATATTGGACATGTTTGATATGTCAGCTGGCTGAACATGTAATTTTGAGCGCATGGCTTTGCGTGTGACGCTTTCTAGCTGCCCTTGTGATTCTTTGATCCATCTTTGGCTGGTCCCAAGCAGCTCTTCCAGTTCGGTCAACAAGTGCTCGTGAGACACCAGTGCGTCTCCCTCCAGACAACTGTGTCCTTCTCGACGCTCCAGGATGTTTCGAGCAGTTGATACTTGTGAAGACATCTTCTGGGCGACCAATTTTATTGCGTCCAATTTCTCGTCGCACGATGCTTCTATCTCCACCACTTCCGATTTCAATTTGGCCTTCCTCTCCTGAAGTTGTGTCTGGAGTTCTGCGAACGTACGATCAATCTGTTGAATTACCTCCTGCAATGATTCCTTTGCGCTTCTCCGTTCCCGCTCCACGTCCCTGATGAAGGCTTCCAGGACGTCTTTCTCCTTGTCCCATCGCTTTACCAGTCCTGCAATCTTTTCTCTGATCTCACTTTCAACTTCGATACGTTCCCTGATATTGTGATCTCTTATGTTGTGCTTCACGACCGTACACTTGTGGCAGACGATTGCACGGCAATCAACGCAATAAAAATCCCTGGCCTCGGAAGAGTGCTCGGAACACTTTTCGAACTCACTTGCAGCGCTTCCCCGCTCACCACTTATCATCTCCTTTACAGAAATCACTCGGTGACCTTTAAACATTTTCTTTTCGAACTTTTTGTGGGCTGTAAGACAACCCTCGCACAGGTACCAGTCACAATCGCAGCAAAAGACAACAGCGTACGAGTCAGGGTCATCGGCACGTTCCCCCTGGTCCTTCCGATTCTCCCAGCACTGGGAGCATCTTGGGCGATCATCGTACAGCTTCCTGAGCGGGTTCGAGGTGTCGTTGAATTCCTCGACGAGGTGGTTGAGTGAGACGTTTGACGGCAGGCCCGCGACTCCTCCGCCGCCGAGGTTCGTCTCTTGTCGACACAGCGGGCACAGCATGGATAGTGACTCCAGCTCGGGCTGCTGATGGTGTGCATGGCATTGGTCATACCTAATGAACAATTGGTGATAGAAAAAGAGAGAAAGGATGTTTAAATCAGGCAATTTAATAAAGGGCAATTCCATGAAAATGTCTACTAAAACTAAAAAAATAAAGTTTGTTGTGGATTTTTTTTTCTCCTGATAGTTGATAATGCATGACTTGAACTTACTGTAACCGTATTTGCTTTTTTTATATTTTGCCATTTTTGCCCAAAATCTGCATTTTTAGACATATTAATTGGATTAAGACATATTTGTAATAAAAAAGGGTAAATTGAAACTGATAATATCCATATTATATCTAGATTCATATTCAAAAGCTGAATGCAAATAACAGAAAAGAAGTGAACATTCACATAAATTTTGAAAATTTCCCAAAATACCTGTATTTCGTATATTTATCAAAGTTCAACTCAATTTTTGTCCCGTCTGTCACGTTTTGTAATGATTAATTAATTCCTAGCAAAAACCTGTGATTAGTTTTGGGTCAAACTTTATATTTATTAACTAAGGCCTATTACCTTTACATTAACACTCAATTTTTGTTAAAATATATGTTATGAAGATAATTATCAATGTTTTTATCTTGTCCCGTCTCACGTTTTTGTCCCGTCCATTACGCTCCTTTTTACTATTCATTTCTTAATTCAACTAGTTTGTTGCTGTTTTATGATCTGTTTAGCTCCAACTGTCACTTAATAGGCTTATCACAATAGTGGATGACTTATCAACTTAAATAACCTGCAAAAAACAACATTTTAGGTAATTTGGGGGATTTTAGGATTTTATACAGTCCCATGCATTGGATATCGTGTTGCACTATGAAAATTTTGATTATTTCATAGTTTACCTACCTCAATCAATTAAAATATCAAAATTAATGCTGCTTTTATCTTTTAGCAACTACTAGTGTCAGTCAAGGTACAATTTATTTCAAAAAAACTCCCAAAAATGACTGGAAATATATATTTTACAGTTTGTCCAATTCTCCCATAGGAATTGTACATGTCCCGTCTGTCACGTTGTTCTTGTCCTGTCTGTCACGCTCTTATTTTGGATTTTTGTTCACATGTAAGACAAACATAAGGGATTTCCCTTGGTAGTGGCATACAACTGGCCCTAGGCAAGTAATAACCCACATACATGAGCAACCTTGTAAGACCATCTGGACAGTGAGCAGGGATTTTAAATTAAGTAAGGTCGTGAAAAAAGCATGGTAAAAGAGTGTCCCGTCTGTCACGCTGACTTTAACGACCCACTGACAACTAGGTCAGAGGTCACACAAAATTAAACTCATATATTTTGAAAGTATGACTGCAATTTAATATCATAAGCATAAAAACTCCTGTTAATGTTTAACTATTTGCCTACAAATCAATCAATACTGTTAAAAAGTCATGAGTGGATGTCCGGTCTGTCACGCTGGAATTGCCCTAAAACAGAAAAAAGTAAATTTCGAATGAACAGCAAGAAACTACAAAATATTTCCGATTTCCAGTGGCGTGGTGTGGTAAGATTAATTCATCGGGGGGGGGGGGGGGGGGGGATCGAGGGGCGCTTTCTACCCGATATTTGTGCTTCGCCAGTATTAAAGGGACTTAGTAACATTGTCCAAATCCTCAAATTTCCCTCATACCTTGTTGTATTGGTATTAAAGGGATAGTTGAGTTCTGGTAAGGAGAGTACAGTTTTGGTGAAACTGAATTTTAGTAACCAAAACCTGCATCATTACATTACAAACTAATAGTTATAATTAGAAAGGAACACAAAATTACAAATGACGTAGTAAAGATCATGTTATCATTCAAAAAGAGCCGTTAAAACGTAAGAGGGCGCTCTCTAAACACTCATCGGTTTCAACCATTTTGAATAAAATATTGTGCATGTGATGCTTTGTTGAAATAGTGATTAGATAGAGAAATAACCAACAACTATTTAAATACCTATTTTGTAACTTTTTGAAAAGAGGAAGCATTTTTTTTGCATTTTTAACGGCTGGTTCAAAATTCTCTAATAAACCTGGAGCCCCAGGTTTATTACAAATTGTTATATTTATGGATATTTCAGCCGTCTCTGAACCGATTTTGATCAAACAAAGATGATGTTATTATTTAAATATTATGCTCTTTCAAATTTTACACTCAGTTTGTCATTACCTCACAAAAAAAAAGTAGTCTAGCGCCCTCTCTACCAAAACTCAACTTTCCCTTTAACAATAAAATCATGGGACAGGTTTCGGGTTTTCAAATTTCCCTTTCGTTACAAAGATATGTACGATAGAAGTATTCAGATAAGAAAAACTCCGTTGAAACCGTGTACAAAGTGAGTGCAGTGAGTTAGTGAATATCACTTTGCATTTTCGCCCATTACTTGGCCATGCAATGTCCATTTGACTTGAAATTTTCACACAATACCCTGTGGATATATGAGATAACAACAATATACATTGCATCAACCATTCGTCACCTTTTGCACATGTCAACAAAGTTACTAGATCCCTTTAAGCATTTACTATTCAAGATTATGAACAAAGGGGCGATGTTCACACAATAAGCTATTCATCATTGACCGAGCTATGAAACACCCGCTCGTACATCTAATAGACCGCTTCAGTTATGAATGCAAATAATATGCGTATGACGTCAGACTCCTCGTCGGCAAGCTTAACAATAGTAACTAAGTCCGGCAAGCTAGCTTGACGGACATGGTTACTTTTGTTAAGCTTGCTGACGGAGAGTCTGACGTCATACGCATATTATTTGCATACATTACCGAAGCGGTCTGTTGCTCAACAGTGGCGAAGCACAAATATCGGGTGAGAATAAAGGGGAGAGCCCCCAGGGAAGTGTCCTCATCAAGAAATATCAACCCCTCATGGCACATGTATGATAATTTTGAACCAGACATTAACATTTATAAAAAAATGCTTCCTCTTTTAAACAAATTACAAAAGAGGATTCTAAATAGTTGTTGATTATCTCTCTATCTAATAACTATTTCAACAAAACATCACATGCAAAATATTGTATTTAAAATGGTTGAAACCGATGGGGGTTTAGAGAGCGCCCTCTTGAGTTTTAAAGGATATAATGAATGATAACGGGATTTTTACTTAGTAATTTTGTATTCCTTTCGAGCATGGTGGAGTTATAACTATCAGTTTGTAATGTAATGGTGCAGGTTTTGGTTACTAAAATTCAGTTTGACCAAAACTGTACTCTCTTTACCAGAACTCAACTATCCCTTTCATATTAGACTTAGAAATACGATTACAAAAGGGATTCATACGACTTATTCTTCAGTTTAATAAACAAAACAATATTCCGTTAATTCTTTAGTAGCAATTGTGGACACAATTATATAAACCCCTCAAAAAAAGTTCGGAAACTCAAGTTTGATCGATCATATCTCTCATATTTTTTAATTAGCATATTCGAAATGGGTGTCACAATAAAGCCTCATTATATACCTTTCAAATGGTGCATTATGTGTAGTGATTATGCAATTGGGGCGATTGCAGTAGCCCAGAGAATAGGGGGAGGCAGGAAGTGAAATGTCGCAAAATGGCTCAATGCATTTACTTTACGAGTGCATGACTGTGCTGATCAGTTTTTTAAAAGTTCACTTTCTAATTGAATACTGCCACCCTTTCCATTCATCAAAATCATTGGAATTTGATACCATTTTAATGGAAATGATCTCTTCATTACGATGGCATATTAATCGTAAGGATTATGCAAATGGGGTGTGTGCAGCGAACCGGAATATGGAGATGGGTCGAGTGTGAAATCAAACAAAAAGATATGGAGTTGACACAAAATCAGAGCGTTGCATTTTTTTCGAGCTTTTGAGAGGATTTTTTTAGCATTTCAAATAAAATATTCATGATTCAAATTGATATCAACGGAAAGCCCAACAACTTTTCTGTATGAAAATGTAACATTTATAATGATTTTAGTAAAGGGCGGCTGCAGGGAGATGAATGTGGGGGAGCCTCAAAAGTGACCCATTTCAAAACGCTCTGATTTCAAGGCACAACTGAGTCACTATTCATGCGTTATCAATTGAATTCTTCTCATTCATGGCCAACTCATTCAAGTCGCATTACATCCTCCACACAATGGTACAAGATGCCGACAACAAATCAGAGCGTTTTGACCGCTAATACCCCCGTCACACATAGCTACGCTCTCGATCAAGATTTAGAAGAGTACTAGTAAGTCAGCCGGTTTGGTTTATACAACTACAAATCTAATCTACAACTACGTACCTTTCCAGGCATTTCCTGCAGAATGTGTGTCCACATCTGAGTAGCGTGGCCTCCTCGAACACATCCAGACAGAGCGAGCACATCAGACTCTCCACCTCCTTGGCTTTGGGAGGCTGGTCCTTACTATCAGCCATGACCGTGCTGTGTCTGCAGTGGGTACAATTAGAAAGCTACAATTATGTTATGCGCCACGCTACCGCATATCATACATGAATGCAGGGGTGTCGATCTGTTCGGAAAACACAATACATTGGAGGGGCGAGCTATTGTTCACAAACAATGCTCGCCCCCCCCCCCCCCCCCCCCCCCCCCAATGCATTGTGTTTTCCGCACATCTCGACACCCCTGCAGGAATGACAATTGTCTCTTCAATGATCAATTGCGAGATCTCACTGTAATGATGTCTGACTGACACAATAAGCCAGTTCGTAATTAGAGCAAGGAGCCTAGCCTTTAACAAGGCTTCGTGTCTCAAGCAAGCAATGGCTGCGCTGCATGCAAGATCAGGAACGACTGAACGCCTGATGGAGGCTATCTGGCAAAATGATGAATTCACGTGCGATCCCCTCGCCTTTACGCTTCTACTGGCTCATGAATATGCATAAGCTTGATTTAATGAATCATGCATAGTTTTGTGATATATCTACTACATTGAGCACACGTCTTTCTGTACAGTCAAACGTCTCTTTGCCTCTCCCATTTAAATATGAACTACGTGTACGTCGGCATACTCGCCCAGTACATAGCATTGTATACACAAACACATCCCTGTGTAAGCTGTGTGTGTATGTGTGTGTTTCTGTGTGTGACCTCGGGACGTGTGCGTGTATGTGTGTGTGTTGCTTTGCATCGGACCTTTGTATTGCTTCAGCGTGCAGCGTCGGTTCACTGTGGTATAGTTTGTGTCTTGCGTTGGGGAATGATGCATAATGCATGAGTACGTGATAACCCGGCTTCCTGATTGGGCGCAACTCATAGGTAGAGGAATTCAATACTTAACAAAAGAAGTTCATCGGAGAGCAATCCATTTGCGAAAAGACTGTCTCGCCAAGAGAGTGTGCATTGTAGTCGCGCTGTCCAGTCGTTCCTTGCATTCAACTCAGTTCAGACGAGACAGGCTTGTCAAAAGACTACAAGGAGCCCGGAAGACGTCACAGGTCATAGGTCACTGTACCACAGAAGCTAGCTCGCGCGCGCGAGCGCTAGTAAGGAAAAACGCACGGCGGCGCGCGAGTATGCACACGTGTAGATTGTCAATGCATAATCTTTCTTCGCGATCGTGGAATCGAACTCGTCGAAAACGTGACATTTACAGTGCAAGATCTGTCTGTATTTCTTTGTTTCTTGTGTGTGATTTGGCTGTTTTACAATGGCGGATGAAGATCAAGAAGTATCTATCGACGAAATTAAGTTGTGGTCTGTTGCTGCGTTGAAGGACTTTCTCCGTAAAAGGAACTTGAAAGTCAGCTAATGTGCTTTCGTACTCCTTTTTTTTTTTTTTTTTTTTCATACACATTTTTCTCTTTTTTTTCCAACGCTTTATTTGTCTTTAAACTCAACTAAATTAGTTCGTATAACTCACTGCACTTTGTCCTTATCCCTCGATGGTCTGTTGAAATCTTTTGGTCAACATTTAAGCCCTTTTTCATTTTTTTGGAGACTTTGATCGATGTCTTTGAAAGCGTCGCGGCACCAGCTTCGCGAGTTCGCGGTCGCAACAATCGAAATAGCGGGACTTCACGAGCAGCTATGCCGTTAGGTAGCCGGTGACTTGAACGTGTGGTACGCGCGCGCTGTACCGGTTACAAAATGTTCATAAAAATTAAGTTTCTTGCAGTACGATGTGACAGAAATGATCGAATTTGTTGGAAGTGTTAGCCAGATGGTGTTCTTTTTGCCCAGTTAGCACTGAAAGTGTCATGAAATTAGTATTTATGAAGAAATAGCTTCATTAAGTGTCCGGTGTCATACCAGGAAGTAAATTGTCCATTGACACATACACTCAGTGTCGTCTGCTAAGCCCATTTTTCGATCGAGCTGTGGTTCATCCACAGAACCCGGCCGTCTAGATTGTAATTACGCGCATGCGCAGTTTGTAATTACGAACTGGCTTATTCAATAGCGATCTAACGTATAGTATTTTAATGACACATGTGTACACATATAAGCTATGTATACAATAATGCACAACCGCCCTTGAAACGAACAAATAGAAGGGTTCAAGTTCATAATACGTACGTGTATACCAACAACGCTGAATTAACTTAATCAATATACCAGTTCATGAAGACTTTTAACACCAAGGGTTTTGTCTTATGTAGCCTCCATTGACAGACCCTTCTACAAATTAAATTAAGAATTAACAGCAGTGGATGTAACTTCTCTCGAACAGGTGTTGTCATAACCCATTCATGTATTAAATGTACGCTATACGCGTATGATAACAATACATATTCTCATGAAAGAGTCTATTAGTATTATTGTGTTTCTCACTTCATGAACACTCGCCCACTGGTGCTAAAGGTCACTGGGTTTTCCCCGCCTTTTATGACGTGTAATTAGTGTCATTACGCCACAATGATTATACTCACAAGTTTGTACATGCAACATTAGCACTTTTTGATGATTCATAACCCTTAGTAGAGTATACTTATTTGTGTACCCTTATAGTACACTATTTATATAACTTTCCAGATATGTTGAATGCAATTAAGTTTTCCAGTGACCTAGCTTCAAATGTGTATAATTTTAAATATTTCGAACATCTAATTAATGCGCTTTTGTAGACAAACGTACCTGAAATGTCATTTGATGCGCTAACATAAATTATGGGGTTGGTAAAACCAAGAAGGTATTACCTCCTAGGTAAAACTGTTCACACGGGTCATATGGACTTCCAGAGATCTCGAGATTGCATGTGCCCAAAAGTAAGCTAGTTGTAATCTATAAAGGTCCTAGAAGATGTCTTGGCCTAAACCTTACAACATTCCATGTCCTCCAAAATCAAAGAGAAACTGTTATATGACGATTGATATTGCTCCACTTCTAGTTGTTACCCTCCCATAATACATGTTCATGGAGCCCAATGTATGTTGGATATAGTGCTTCGACTATTTGCTATAAATTGATTTAATATCATTACTTATTTAAATAGCTTTAGTTTATATTATGTCCATCATCATGTTCACCTATAAGTATGTAAGTTAAGCATGTTTGAGTCACCTGGTCACCGTGAAATCACAATCCGACGGCTGGCGATCCCTCTGGTATAGTGGTCTTGACGCCTGTCTAGTAATCAGGAGGTCGTGGGTTCGGTCCCCACCGGAGTTTGGATTTTTGTTTTTTCACATCAACCTTAACCATGTTTACATGCACTGAGCTCGTCGCTGAAGGGCACGATACAATCATATATCAGATTACATCGTGTATATAATGCACACACACACAAACACACACACACACACGCACACACACACACTTTTTAAATAGATTTTTTGCACACACACATACACGAGCTGTCACACAACAATGGAACACGCATAACCACGTACACACATAAGTAAAAACACATACAAACATACATACAAACAGACAAACATACGCACGAGCACAAGTGCTTACACAGCATACAGTCACAAAAAACATCTCTTACAGTATAACAGTATGAATGATCTCTGTTAGTATGAAAGTTCATCTGTATTATTTGGTAATTCATAAAATATCCATTTTAAACTTTTGATCACAATACACTGATATTTACCTCCGAAATTAGGCTGTAGATGTCGGCCAAAAATTTCGGAGGTAAATATTTGTACTATAATCAACAATTTAAAATGGATAACTTATGAAATTATCTTGTTTGCACACAATGGAGGAATAGTAATTTGAAGATAACATTACATAATTTGTTTTTTAATCTGTCATCTTAAATGAATAATGCTATGTCTTTTTGTTTACATAATACAAAACTCTTAACATAATTAGCAAAACAAATAACTTATGTAACAGATCTTTATGTTCATGAATGATCGAATTACAGCTCGATATTAGGCATTAGAAGGCAATAAGAAGTATTAATAAGATTATAAGCATTATGTGTATGTCAACTTGTACACTTTTGAATGTTCATTAATCAATTAAGTAAACCAGAATCAAAGTGAACAAGAAAATAGAAATAGCTGCCGAGATGGACAAAAAGTTCACAATGTTAAACTTAATTTCTACTTTTCTACAGTGGACTTTGCAATCACACAACTATGTGGAAGGGGTAAAGGTACTAGCAGCTAGTCATCTTCATAGCTTCCATGAAAATAATGATAGAATATAATGTACGATTGTGATATCCGTGGACTTGACTCTGCCCCCCCCCCCCAAAAAAAAAAAAAAAAAAAAAAAAAAAAAAAGACGGCCAAAGTTGAATGTACTATCGTATATACGTTAACATTGTTTATATTGTAGCTTATTATGCTATGGAGGATGAGATACAAAAGGTTGACAGCAGAGACTAATTATTGTAATCATGAAATTAGGTTAAAAATGCCACATTTGTGGGCAATCGTCAAACGAAGCTCACAGTGGCGTAACAAAGAATTTTCTATTCATAAATGACCTAAATTGCGCGAAAATTCAAAAGTTACCATGAAAAATGCATGACCTTGGCCTAAAATGATTATGTTAACATTTAAAATTCATATTTTTTGCCCGATTTCTGTTGTCCATTTTTTGTTTGTGAAAGGTACGGATTTATTCTTTTATTTTTGTTGGAAAGATGTGGGAGCGGTGGACATTTTTTTTATTTTGGAGGGGCACGGATTTTCTTTTTACTGTTCCAATAATAAACAAAATAGCAGTCTTATTCATAATACAAATCACTTGTATTATTATTATTAATATTATTATTATGATCTGGTAGTTATAAGGTTACAATTATCATGAATAAGTATACATCTCTGGCCCAAACATGATACAATGGGTCAATCATTTAACCGGAAATGTATATGGATTTTCATAAGTCATTCTTTGAGGAATACATAATTCTAGCGATGTAAACGCTCTTAAAGATTAAGTAGATTAACGTGATTGAGTATGCAAAACTAATCGGCCAGCATAATTCTAGATATAAATTTTTGGTGAATAAAATAATATTCATATCAATACTAGACAAATAATCAAGTGTACGTGTATAATACACGTATGTCTTATGAGCGTATAGAAGAGGGCGTGATATTTCGATCTCAGCAGAATCTTGAGGGAAAAAATACATGAAAAAGGAAGACAAACGTAATGAAACAAAAACATCATGCGAAGGGTTGTTTTATACAAACGACAACGTAACCTGTTGAGTAAATACCTTGGATAGAAGAGGTGAGAGAATTATGTAAGTAAATATTGATAAGGTTTACTTATGACAGTCGAAGATGGTGTAAATGCAGGATTTTGGTCCTGATGCTAGAATGCATTACTTGGCTAGAATCTTTCACAAACATAACAAACTAAAATGCACATACATCTTTACCACATTAATGATCTATAGCTGATAACTGAGAAGTTGATGTACTGATATTGGTTTAGTAGTGAACATGAGTGACAATAGTTACTAGGTTCTAAGGGACTTGCTGGCCCCTGTCAAGAACACCATATAATCTCTGAAAAGTAGACGTCGTGACATATATGGCATGCTGATGTCCTTTAATTGTAAGCAGGGAAAATCTGCAATTGTACACTCTATAGCGATGCAAACGTCATGTACTCGCTATAGCCAAAACCATTCCTGAAGGCATACATTATTACTGTAATGCAAACGTACTTTTGCTTGCCCCGTCAAAACTATTATTCCAGATTATATACAACACTCTAGTGGGGAAAAAGTCCCTTACACGCAAAAGCAATTTTTGGTTTGTTTGGATATGCATCACTCTAGCGGTGAAAATGTCCTTATACTCGCTCTAGTAAAAGTCATTCTTAATAACATACAAATCATTCCAGTGATGCAAACGTCCTTAAACTCGCACCAGTCAAAAATATTATTGTAGATATTCATTGCCCTAGTGGCGCAAAACTCCCTTACTCGTTGAAGTCAAAGCCATTCTTGAAGACATACATCATCCCGGCTGTGCAGAGGACGATGGCATCTGGAGAAGGACACTTCATGTAATACCAGTTACGTTTAGGTAGCTGTATCTTGACATCATCAAGGATTGTCTCCACCAAGACTCCATCCAGAGAGTACCTCTTGATCGTCAGTACGGACGTACGATTCTGAATCATCGCTAGGTAAAGGTTGTCATTTTTGTCGACCGCTGGGAATGTTGCAGACTCGGTATCTGAGTTTCCAACGAATGCAATCTCTGTGCCTCTTTCGTCCAGCACCCTCACACCGTCTAAGGACTGGATGACAAGACGTCCGGACTTTGTAGTGTGGACTTGACGTGGCGTTGATTGAACTTTAATTTCCCTTATTGGATCACCTCCTTCGGGGGTGAATACCTGAACTAGCTCATCATCCCAGTAGGCTACATAAATCTGATCTTCCCTATCGCTATCTACCATCATTCCTATGTTTGACGTAGCGTGGTGACGTGTTGTAAAGGGAGTCAGTGTGTCCTTGTCATCAGCATCAAACAGTTCGAGGCAACCGTTCGTTGGTATCGTAGCAATACGACCGTCAGACAGAACCGTAGCGTCCCGTGTAGTTGAGACAAGTTTTCTGGGAGTCCTCAATCCATCAAGTGAGAATATGTCGGGGGGCTGGTTATAATACCCAATCAAGACGCTTTCAGGTGACAGAACAGCCATTCCATTCATAGGTTCGGGGTACGGCAACTCAACTTTTTTGAACAGTTTCCATTTTCTTCCAGCTACTCGACCAATATTGGATATGTCAACTGGCTGAAAATGACATTTTGAGCGTGTGGCTATGCGTGTGACGTTTTCTGGTTTCCCTCGTGATTCTCTGATCCATCTTTGGCTGGTCTCAAGCAGCTCTTCCAGCTCGGTCAACAAGTGCTCATGTGACACCAGTGCATCTCCCTCCAGGCAACTGTGTCCCTCTCGACACTCCAGGATGTCTTGAGCAGTTGATACTTGTGAAGACATCTTCTGAGCCGTTATCTTGAATGAGTCCAATTTTTCGTTGCAAAATTCATCGATCTCCTCCACTTCTGATTTCAATTTGCTCTTCCTCTCATCAAGTTTTCTGTGGAGATCCGCGAATGTACAGTCGATATTTTGAAGCACCTCCTGCAGAGTTTCTTTCACGCTTCTCCGGTCCTGTTCCGCTGTCCTGATGAATGCTTCCAATTCGTCTTTCTCTTTTTCGCATCGAGTTACCAGTCCTGCAATCTTTCCCCTGATCTCGCTTTCAACTTCGATACGTTCCCTGATCTTGTGATCTCTTATGTTGTGCTTCACGACCGTACACTTGTGGCAGACTATTGCACGGCAATCGATGCAGTAGAATTCTCTGGCCTCGGAAGGGTGCTCAGAACACTTTTCAAATTTACTGGCAACAATTCCATGCTCACCATCCATCATTTCCTCCAAGGACATCACTCGGTGACCTTTGAACATTTTCTGTTCAAACTTTCTGTGGGCTGTCAGGCAGCCCTGGCACAGGTACGAGTCACAATCGCTGCAGAAGACAACAGCGTACGAGTCAGGGTCATCGGCATGTTCCCCCTGGTCCTTCCGATTCTCCCAGCACTGGGAGCATCTTGGGCGATCATCGTACAGCTTCCTGAGCGGGTTCGAGGTGTCGTTGAATTCCTCGACGAGGTGGTTGAGTGAGACGTTTGACGGCAGGCCCGCGACTCCTCCGCCGCCGAGGTTCGTCTCCTGTCGACACAGCGGGCACAGCATGGATAGTGACTCCAGCTCGGGCTGCTGATGGTGTGCATGGCATTGGTCATACCTAATGAACAATTGGTGATAGAAAAAGAGAGAAAGGATGTTTAAATCAGGCAATTTAATCAAACAGAAAAAAGTAAATTTCGAATGAACAGCAAGAAACTACAAAATATTTCCGATTTCCAGTGGCGTGGTGTGGTAAGATTGATTCATCAGGGGGGGGGGGGGGGATCGAGGGGCGCTTTCTACCCGATATTTGTGCTTCGCCAGTATTAAAGGTACTTAGTAACATTGTCCAAATCCTCAAATTTCCCTCATACCTTGTTGTATTGGTATTAACAATAAAATCATGGGACAGGTTTCGGGTTTTCAAATTTCCCTTTCGTTACAAAGATATGTACGATCGAAGTATTCAGATAAGAAAAACTCGGTTGGAGTCTTGAAAGCGTGTACAAAGTGAGTGCAGTGAGTTAGTGAATATCACTTTGCATTTTCGCTCATTACTTGGCCATGCAATGTCCATTTGACTTGAAATTTTCACACAATACCCTGTGGACATATGAAATAACAACAATATACATTGCATCAACCATTCGTCACCTTTTGCACATGTCAACAAAGTTACTAGATCCCTTTAAGCATTTACTCTTCAAAATTATGAACAAAGGGGCGATGTTCACACAATAAGCTATTCATCATTGACCGAGCTATGACACACCCGCTCGTACATCTAATAGACCGCTTCAGTAATGTATGCAAATAATATGCGTATGACGTCAGACTCCTCGTCGGCAAGCTTAACAATAGTAACTAAGTCCGGCTAGCTAGCTTGCCGGACATGGTTACTTTTGTTAAGCTTGCCGACGGAGAGTCTGACTTCATACGCATATTATGTGCATACATTACCGAAGCGGTCTGTTGCTCAACAGTGGCGAAGCACAAATATCGGGTGAGAATAAAGGGGAGAGCCCCCAGGGAAGTGTCCTCATCAAGAAATATCAACCCCTCTCTCTTTCCCCGCCCGTTACAAAGTTAATTTAGAATATCAATGTACTGTCAAAAGCGCCAGCGAGCTCCCATATGCAGGACATGTTGGGAAGCAAATTAAACGTACCCCAGCAATGTTACCCTTCTAACTTCCTACTACGTCTCAATCTCTTGATAAGGTTTGGTTACACAGCAGAATGCGCACGAACAATGGCACATGTATGATAATTTTGAACCAGCCATTAACATTTTTCAAAAAATGCTTCCTCTTAAAAAAGAAATTACAAAAGAGGATTCTAAATAGTTGTTGATTATCTCTCTATCTAATAACTATTTCAACAAAACAGCACATGCACAATATTTCATTTAAAATGGTTGAAACCGATGAGGGTTTAGAGAGCGCCCTCTTGAGTTTTAAGGATATTTGTGAATGATAACAGGATTTTTACTTAGTAATTTTGTATTCCTTTCGAGCATGGTGGAGTTATAACTATCAGTTTGTAATGTAATGGTGCAGGTTTTGGTTACTAACATTCAGTTTGACCAAAACTGTAGCCTACTCTCTTTACCAGAACTCAACTATCCCTTTCATATTAGACTTAGAAATACGATTTCAAAAGGGATACGAGTTATTCTTCAGTTTATAAACAATAAACAAAACAATATTCCGTTAATTCTTTAGTAGCAATTGTGGACATAAGAACTTGCATTATATACAGGGCAGTGCCGACGCATACTGGGCCCCTAATATTGTAGGGGCATACATAACGTGGTATACCGAGCATGGTGGCTTAGCGGTTAGAGTCTCCGCCTCATGCACGGGAGGTCCCGGGTTCGAACCCAGGCCGGGTCATACCAAAGACTTTAAAATTTAAAATGGTACCTTCTGCCTTCTAGCCATGCAGACACTCGGCATTTATAGAATGGAGAAGGGAAAGTTAATCACACAAGTTACCAGAGGACTGGCCCCCTTCTGCAACTTTCGCTACATTTAGTAGACGACGTGTGGCCTAGGGCTAATGAAACGGAGATAGGCGCCGCCTTATGTGCCAACATTGGTACGGGAAAGACTTTAACTTTAACTAATACATAACGTGGCATCAAACCAAATGACCCTCGAATTAAAAGATGCGTCAAAAGTCGAAGTTATTGTCTATAACTTGTCTATAACCTAACCACATATCTCAGGAGATCGCTCCAGCGCTCCTATTCGGGCAAGATCGCTAAGCCCAGATCGCATAGTGGGCATTGGGCTTTATTGCTCAACAGTGGCGAAGCACACATAGCGGGTGAGAATAAAGGGGATACCCCCAGGGAAATGTCCCCATCACTAAATCTCAAACCCTCTCTCTTTCCCCGCCCGTTACAAAGTTAATTTAGGATATCAAAATACTGCCAAACGCACCAGCGAGTTCCCATGCAGAACATTGGAACGTTGGAGAGCAAACTAAACGTATCCCCAGCAATATGTTACCCTTCTTACTAACTCCCTACTACGCCTCACTCTCTTGATAAGGTTGGTTACACAGCTGAATGCGCACTTTCAATGACACATGTATTGATCGTTGCTTGATGCTATGACGGGCATGAAGTGCGATTTATCAGGCACCAACTTAGAAGTAATTGACAAAAATGGGAACGTGACAATGAGTCACTATAAGACATTCTAAAACAAAAACTACTCGACCAGAATTACTGTTCTGGGTATCATTTTCCTTCGTAAAAGATGTCCTATCCCGTGAAACTAGTCATCATGTTTTGTTTAGCATTGCAAATATCCCATCCCGGTTTTGTTTTGGGCCTGTATACTGATGTTATTGCCCCCCTTTGATTATAAAACAATTCCTAGTAAATGTTAAGATTCGACTTAGAAATACGATTTCAAAAGGGTTACATATGAGTTATTCATCAGTTAAACAAAACAATTTACTAGCAATTATAGGGCAGTGCCGACGTATACTGGCCCCTAGCTGGTATTGTAGGGTCATACATGACGTGGCATCAAACCAAACGACCCTCGAATTAAAAGATACGTCAAAAGTTCGAAGCTATTGTCTATAACATTACTTATAAGGCTATTCCCTAAAATAACTATTATATGATTGATTGAACACTTCCAAAACACCAAACTCATAAAAATGCACGTGAAATATCAAATAACATAATAATTATGCTAACGCTTAACATTAAAATACAGTCGACTATGCTCGACAATACATATATAATTATAAATTTAGCAACAGTCAGGTTGGTTTACATGTTTATACAAGTTTAATTTACAGCTACATTTAACATGCTTAATATCATACCTCTTCAGGCATTTCCGGCAGAATGTGTGTCCACATCTGAGTAGCGTGGCCTCCTCGAACACATCCAGACAGAGCGAGCACATCAGACTCTCCATCTCCTTGGCTTTGGGAGGCTGGTCCTTACTATCAGCCATGACCGTGCTGTGTCTGTGGGTACAAAAACCAAGCTATAATACACTACGCCACCGCATGTCATACAGGAATGACAATTGTCCCTTCAATAATCAATGACGAGAGTTCGAACAAATATCTGACTGACACAGTTCAATAGCGATCTAACGTACGTATAGTACATGTTAATGAAGTTAGGTATACAATAATGCACAACCTTCCCTAAAACTAAATAGAAGGGTTCAAGCCCGGTTCAAGTTCATAATACGTACTTAAGATACCGATAACGTTGATCTAGACCAGTTCATGTAGACTTTTAACAACAATTAAGGGCTTTGTCTTATGTAGCCTCCATTGGCAGACCCTTCTACAAATAAAATTAAGAATTAACGGCAGTGCATGGATGTAACTTCTCTCGAACAGGTGTCGTCATAACACATGTATTACGTGTACGCGTATGATAACAATACATGGAAAGAGTCTAGTATTATTATTGTGATTCTCACTTCATGAACACTCGCCCACGTGCTAAAGGTCACTGGGTTTTCCCCGCCTTTTATATGACGTGCCTTTATTGTCATTATGCCACAATCTTGATATTGCACATAATCATGAGCGTAGATCTACTTTAATACGTAATATATCAGGGGGATGAATGAATAGATCACCCCCCTGTTGAATGGGTATCAATGACAGATCTACGCCCATGCACATACTTATATCAAGGAGGTATTATAAAGCTAATACATCCTTGATTATATTACAATACCAGCCCCGCTTATTATTTGTTCACACACCAGCAAAGATTTTGAACGCAACCATAGTAATACAACTATCCCCTAGTATCTTTTAGTATACTTATTTGTATACCCTTAGTACACTATTTCTAAAAGTTTCTAGAATAATATTGGAATGTCAATGAGTTTTCCAGTGAAAATTGTGATCAATTTAGAATATTTTAAACATTTAAATGCGCTTTTGTACATCGCCAATCTCATATTAAAGTGACACGTACGTGACACAACATCCGCAGGTATGATGATGTGGCAAAATTTGATATCAAAATATGAACAATTCTCAGAAGGATCTGAAGCAATGTGATGATATTGCCTGTTTGAGTGTAATCGTGACAATAGCAGAGAAGAACATTCATGACCCTTAAAGAATACCACCACCTACAAATAATATTCTTATAAATGAAAGGTAACATCTTTACGCTATAACGTACATTTCACATGGGTCCTATCCTGTGGACTTCCCGAGATCGCGAGATTGCATGTGCACCTATAGGTTGTCCTAGAATATATTTCTGGGCCGCTAAGCTTCTACAGTATTCTATGTCCTAAAAAAGGGGACGTTTGCCCAAAGGTATGATTAAAAAGAAGTTGTCATTGGACGACGAATTTTAATCCACTTCTAGTTGTAACCCTCTCATTAGACATATGTTTCAAACAATGCTACGATTCCTTGCTCCAAATTGATCATTATTTTGTTTAATTGATGTTTTTAATAGTATTTTGCCCGTCGCCGTGTAAACACAATCCGACGGCTGGCGATCCCTGTGGTCTAGTGGTCATGACGCCTGTCTTATAGTAAGGTCATGGGTTCGATCCCCACCAGAGTTGTGATTTTTATTTTTTTACATCAGCCTTAACCATGTTAACATGCACTGAGCTCATCGGTGAAGGGCACAATACAATCATATATAAGATTACATCGTGTATATATATATATACACACACACACACACACGCACATACACATACACACATTTGTAATAGATTTGTTTTAATAACACAAATACACGAGCGCGCGCACACACAAGGGAACACGCATAACCACGTACACACATTCACACATAGAATTATGAATAAACAAACCAACTCGTTTATACAAACAAACATACGCACGAGCACAAGTGCTCACAAAGCATCCAATCACAAAGAAACTTCTCATAACAGTATGAAAGATAGTATGACAGTTCATCTGTATTGGTAATTCATAAAATATCCATTTTAAACTTTTGATCACAATAGAGACATTTAGGCTGTAGATGACGGCCGAAAATTTCGGGGGTAAATATTTGTACTATGATTACTATGATTGATAAAACGATTACAATTGATATATATGGATGATCTATTTTGCACACAATGGAGGAATAAGACTTGGAAGATGAAATACATGATCTGTTTTCAATCTGTCATCTTGCTTGATTGAATGATGTAGTATGCAGTCAGAATGCAACTCAGCCCGATTCCACTGTATTTATTCATATCGTATTCATAGATTTCCGAACCGCACGCACCAATAAGCAAAGCAGAGGGGTATTATTTTGAGCTTTATGGAACCTTAAAGGGAGTGATCCACTTTTGCAAGCCAAAATTCAAAAGTTGCGAGGTTATTGTCTTATATGAAAGGAAATGTCATTTAATAGCATGCCTGAAAAAATTAGGGCTTGAAATCTCTTTTTCGTGGAGTTATAGACCTAAAACTGAATAAACTGAGGGACGTCGGTTAATTATGTACATACGTATTTTTGGCCGGTGAGTAAGTTCGTACATAGATTTCACGGAATGCCAGATCGGTATGCATGACCCCTACGTGACCCCCGCTAGCTACGTGAGCCGCGCAGAAGTACTAATGTGTGAGCGTTTACCAAGCAAAATACCCAAACTTCGCTTAAACTGACTACATGTAATTATATATTCTTTCTTTTTGAGATCTTTTTCCGTGACATACGTTAACAAATGTCGGCTTCACAATACCTTTACGAGAATTAGTACTATATTGTTGTAATATTATGCTAAATCAGTTGAACTCCTTTATTGACCGATATATAGTTTAAATGGAGGGACGCATTCGTTTTTCATTCGTAGAATCCAAATTAGAGGGCTGTTCGCTCTGATTTTTTTTTTGCGTGTTACATTGATCCCCATCCGTCAACTGAAAGCTGTTCAGACGTTTTGTAAAAGTGGATCTGTCCCTTTAACATAGTCTTTAATGAATGAATGTGGTATCAAATGTTAGAGGAAGAATCATATTTTATGTCTATCATAATTAATCAAGTATTAAATCAAATTTTACCAGTGCAATTTGTTGTCAAATATCACAAAAAAATAATAAGTTCAGAGGTGAAAAATAACAGTTTATGCTTCTTGCGTCTCATTGATTTTATAATCATTGTAAAGCATGTTTTATACTCTTTCAGGATACGTAGGTTTTATTTTGTTGCGTTGGATAATCGGGTCAGGAGCCAAGAAAATACCACTCGGGTACAAATTAAGAACAACTAAAATGCGAACGAGCATTCCCATTGGATGGTACGAAGGGGTGTGTTTGAAGCGGGCCATAGCCTATCAGCTGGGCATCGTGCTGTCTGGCAGGTTCTACCGGTAGTACAGTGTACTAACCGCGATATGCCGAATTTGAGCGCGCAGCGCGAAGCCTATCGTCAGTCATGAACGTGAAAAGTTTTATTTTCTTTTATTTACATAGAAAATCTTCGTAGAAATGCTACGAAGCCCATATTCGTATGCCACAGACCAGGTTCATCAGCTGTTTGTCAGTGTTAGTCTTCGTTTGGAAGCTGCCTTGTAAAACCAAACGCGCAACCTTGCACAATACACTGTTAGTGGCATAGAGTAGTGGTTGTTATAGGGTCTCCGCTTCAGACTAGCGTAGGCTGTATGCACTGAACACCGCTCTGCAGTGCTCATGCGAACGCGTCCATTATTTATATAGCCTATCCGATAGGCATCGTGCTGTCTGGCAGTTCTACCGGCAGTGTACTAACCGCGATATGCCGAATTTGAGCGCGCAGCGCGAAGCCTATCGTCAGTCATGAACGTGAAAAGTTTTATTTTCTTTCATTTACATAGAAAATCTTCGTAGGAAAGCTACGAAGCCCATATTCATATGCCACAGACCAGGTTGATCAGCTGTTTGTCAGTGTTAGTCTTCGTTTGGAAGCTGCCTTGTAAAACCAAACGCGCAACCTTGCACAATCCACTGTTAGTGGCATAGAGTAGTGGTTGTTATAGGGTCTCCGCTTCAGACTAGCGTAGGCTGTATGCACTGAACACCGCTCTGCAGTGCTCATGCGGACGCGTCCATTATTTATAGGGTACTTCATTACAGAATATGTTGTTTTCTTTTAAAATAAAGAGTTGAGATTTGATATGGATGCAAAAAGGTATTGTTATGCTTTAGTTTTTATTGTAATGTATCTCATATTTTATCATTATGAAAGTTATGATAACATTAATGTCTGATACTAAATAAACCCCTTAATACACGGTGGAACACGCCACCGATTAGGCATACGGTATCCACATCTAGCGATCTGATTGGTTGATGATTTCTCTCATGAATTTGCTCATTAATAAATTACTCCGAATCGAGTGATTAAAGGCTATATATGGAGCCAGTTTAATAGTATCTAGCTCTCTCACAGCTAGCTAGCTCGCGATCGCATATAGAATCTCCAAGCCATATAGAGCCTTGACTAAAGGTTATTATTTATAGGGTACGTAATTACAGAATATGTTGTTTTCTTTTAAAATAAAGAGTTGAGATTTGATATGGATGCAAAAAGGTATTTTTATGCTTTAGTTTTTATTGTAATGTATCTCATATTTTATCATTATGAAAGTTATGATAACATTAATGTCTGATACTAAATAAACCCCTTAATACACGGTGGAACACGCCACCGATTAGGCATACGGTATCCACATCTAGCGATCTGATTGGTTGATGATGTCTCTCATGAATTTGCTCATTAATACATTACTCCGAATCGAGTGATTAAAGGCTATATATGGAGCCAGTTTAATAGTATCTAGCTCTCTCACAGCTAGCTAGCTCGCGATCGCATATAGAATCTCCAAGCCATATAGAGCCTTGAGGCTAAGCGGGCCAGTGATTGGCCTCATTCAAATAACGCAATGCCAGGCTCCCCTCGGAACAACGCGCTGTGCGGGGAAAGAGAAATTCTCTCTCCCCCTCTCTCTTCTTCGCAGGACGTGGAGAATCTGCGTGATGCTGATTCAACCAATCAACGGGCTGGATTGCCGCTGAAAGCCAACAATATGATATTTTATTTTGTCCTTTGCTGGTCTTTGTTGGCTCCTGACCCGATTAAGAAATAAACGGCTTCAAAATTGACATATTTGTAAAGTGTATTAAATTACCTTTCATATGGTATAAATATGAAGGAGACGCAAGTACATTTTGTAAGTTTTCAAGCCGAATGAAAAAGAACTTTCAAAAACGAATTTTGTCAAGTTATTACACTTGATTTTCATCTTTTTGTCGTTGTTGAATTAAAAATATAATTATATGGAAGCAAAGAATGACATATTTTCTACAATGTCATATATCACATTGTACAATTGGTTATTGCAAACTGAAGTTATCGCATTTTTAAAATGATGTATCTCCAGCCGAGCACTATTCGGGTGAGAAAGTTCGATCGTTGGAATCTGAATAAAACGAGCGATTTAGCCTCATTAAAACATGCTTTGCTCTATGACTGTATGTCTGTTTTAACATTCCACAGAACTTTTAACATAATTTACAAAAGTGTTAACGACAGACCGAATTACAGTTCGGCATTAGGCAATCGCAAATAATAAATTAGGAAAGCATTATAATTATGTATGTCAATTGTTATACTTTTAAACGATCATTAATTACAATATACATACGGTAATGAAAGTAAACAAAACAAATATACATATCCCAGGCCCGTAGCCAGGATGTTTCAAGGGAAACTGGTTGCGTTGTGTAAGATTGTTCTACGGGGGCCAAGATTTTTCATAATTTAATTTTCCTAATTGTGCTCGAAATATGTCCATGAAAATTGCATGATCCTGTCTTAGAATGAGTATGTTTACATTTAATATTACACCTTTTGCCCGATTTCTGTTGTCCATTATTTGTCTGGACGTTTGCATTTTTCATGGGGGTGGGAGTGGGTACGGATTTATTAAGTAATATTATTTTCTTTGAGGGGGGGGGGGGGGGTGGGGGCAGGATTTTGTTTTGATCATGAGAAAGAATGCATAATTAATAAACAGTGGCGTAGACAGGTTCTTACACCTGGGGGGGGGGATGATTTGCCGTTCACCGGACTAAGACCAATTTGTTCGCGACCGAGACCACCTGCCGAAATATTTCGAGACCAATTAGTGGCTCAGTGGGGGGGGGGTTGGATGTTAAGATGGTCGTGACCAGGCGGGCCGGGAGCAGTTTTGGATTGGGGGGCAGGGGCGGATCTAGCTTTTTGCTAGGTTTGACCCAATGATGATGCGGAGCATCGTCCACGAGCCGCGAAGCGGCGATTTTTTTGCCATTTTGAACCCCCGTAAGTGATGTCTTTTTTGCTAAGGGGGGGGGGGGGGGTTGACCCAATGACGATGCGGAGCATCGTCCACGAGATTTGTTTTTGCTATTTTGAACCCCCGTACATCCGTCCGTAAGTGATGTTTTCCACATCACATTTTCACTTGGCAGCCCAAGGGGGGGGGGGGGGGGTTAAACCCCCTAAACCCCCCCGTAGATCCGCAACTGGGGGGGGGGGGGGCAAAAGCTATGGGGGCTCACGACATTGTGTGTGTAGGGGCTCATGCCCAACCACACTCACAGCGCTGCCATATGTGAGAGTGAGACATTGCAAGGAGCGAAGCGACCAAGCCGGCTTGGTACGAACAGTCACGTCACGTTCACGTTTACGTCACGTGAAGGTTTTGTACCTTTTGTGATACAGGTCACCCAAATCTACGAAGTGTCACGTTCAGGTTCTGTACCTTTTGTGAAACAGGTCACCAAAATCTACGAAGTGTTGGGTTACGTGACCCAACAGTTTGTAGACATACTATATGCAATTCATGAAAGCTCACGTAAATTGGCGCTTGCGTAAAACAAATTAATGTAAATTGTCGTTGAGAAGAGACTAATTCTCGGTAAATTTAATCGTGAACGAACCCGTCCTACCTATACTGTACATGTAATTATAGGCGTACACAGGCCTGGGGGCTGGGGGATGGACACCCCCTACCCACATCCCCACCCCCTTACATAATTCAAGAAATGTCTTGGTCTCGGCCTCGAAATTTGTGACCGGTCCTGGTCTCGTCCTCGGCTGCGGTCATTTTCTACGGACACCCCCTACCCACACTCCCCCCGCTTACTTCAATTTGTCTGACGAAATATTCCCCCCCCCCTACACCCACCCCTTGAAAAAATCCTGGGTACGCCACTGCCTACAAGTAGTTCGAATGTCAAATACATTAATTGATTTATTTAATATTGATTGGTTGGTGTGATTGTTTCATTATAATGATTGACTAATTAATTGATTGTTTATTAGATTAAATGACTGACTTATAGATTGACTCGATTCAATAACCATAAATAAACACTATTAATCAAATCATTGTTTTATTACTTTTAAACTCATTGATCACTGCTGCCTGTCACTCACTCACTCACTCACTCACTCACTCACTCACTCACTCACTCACTCACTCACTCACTTTCACAGGCATGCACATACAACGCCGTTAAGGGCCAGTACGCGCAGACGTCGAGCACGGGAACTTCATGCGTATGCGAACTGAATTGTCCGCTGCGTGTAGCAATTCAGCTGGAAATCAACATTTGCCAAAATCCACGCACGACACGTCTTTAGAAATACTCCAATAACAAGACAAATAATGCAAGTGGTATGGTTGTACATTACCTAAATGACAGAACTGCATATTATCGTCTCAGATTACTCTGAATTATGCACGTAAATATTATAAACATAATGATTGAAAAGATTTGATAAGGGGGTATCGGCATTTTCGTCGACATTTTTAAATCTCTTTGTGCGTGTATGTCTAGTCTTAGTAACAAGCGTTTGCAATTTTAAAAATCTTGATTAAACGCTCACGTCACGATTTGGTTAACGCGACACTTCGAGTTTTACCGGCATGGAAAACGACAAATTGTTGGGTCACTTTACCCTACACTTCGTAGATTTGGGTGACCTGTTTCACAAAAGGTACAGAACCGTTCACGTGACGTCAACGTGAACGTGACGTGACTGTTCGTATCAAGCCGACCAAGCCCGAGGGAGCGAAGTAACTGAACGGGGGGAGGGTGTGGGAGGGGGGTGTCCCCCCTCCCACGGTAGGGAGCTTTTTCATTTTTAGACTTGAAATTGTGCAATCTGGTGCTTACCTAGATAGGAAATTCGGGCTTAAAATTGACTGTATATCTGGGAAAGCGTGTTATGATTTGATATACCAGAAATTGTAAATATATTTTCACGAAGAAAACAAATAATTGGCACACTAATCAATATGCACCCCAACACAAACACAAATATTCTATTCATATTTAGCGTCATACACAGTTCCAACATCACCATATGCCACATTATGTATGATCTAACAACTTAGACTATTGCCAAGAATGAGTCCCGAGGGACGAAGCTACAGAGGGCTGGGGCAGAGCCAAATAGGGAGGGTTTGGGAGGGGGTATCTCCCTCCCACGGAGAAGATTTTGCATTTAAATAATATACTTGAAATGGTGCAATTTGGTGCTCGTCACACAAGCAGCCAGAGCAATGCCAGCCTACACTGGAACTACGTGGCCCGGTATACAGAAACAAAAAACTCACCCAAGACCATACGCAAGTTAAGCCCTGGTCACAACCCACCGTGCGTGTTTTTAGCCCGTACGTTTTTTGGGGAGGCCACGGCCGCTACGTTTTTCTGAAAACGTGGGGAGGGAGTGGCAAGAGCAGGGAGGGAGTACCGTCAACGCACGGTGTAAGTGCGTGGCCCGCACGCCACGCCTGGCCGTGAGCGGTTGCGTGCATCGTACGTTGCGCACGTGGTAAGTGCGTTGTACGTGCTTACAACGTGCTTACAACGTGCTTACAACGTGCTTACAACGTACGGTCTCCGTGCGGTTGCCACGTTATCGTACGGAGGCCGTACTTACACGTGCTGCTCACGTACGGTGTCCTTACTCACTAAGTGCGTGCAAGTGTGAACAACCTTTTCTGCTCATATTATACTGCAGAAATCAGTGCGCACAACGTGCGTTGTAAGTGCGGAGCACGTGCTTACTCGGTACGGTCCACGTGAGTTCTGCGTGCTCATTGGACAGTTGAACTGGGGAAGTGCCGAGTAAGCACGGACCACGCACTTATCACGTGCGCAGCACGCACGTGCGCTCATTGGCTGTAGAACGCAGCGAAAACGCAGCGAACGCAGCGAAAGTTCCTCGTGCACTAAAAGTGCTACGTCGTGTCTGCGTGCTTCCAAATCCGTACTGAGTCGGTACTGAGTCGGTACTCACCACGTACGGATACCCAAATTTTGCCCACGTTTTTGCAAGTAGACAGCACGCACGGGGCACGCACTTGCAAGTACGGCGGGTTGTGACCACCGCTTTACACAACAAACTGACATAATCTGTTCGCGCGCGAAGCGCGCATCGAAAATTGAAAATGGATGTATATATTACTTTGTTAACGTTAGAATTAACAAGTCTTAGCTCATACAACTAAGTTTTCTTTCCCACTCGTATACAGATACATACAGAAAAAATATATCCTTCCCTAAAACCTGGGGGGATGATTGTACACGTCATCCCCCCACCTTGTGAGGTGGGGGGATGCATCCCCCTCATCCCCCCCGTTGTCTACGCCCCTGTTAATAAAGTACAACTAACATACAAAATAGCAGTCTTATTCATTATAAGAGTCAACTGTATTAATATTATGATCCGGTAGTTATAAGGTTATATAAGGTTATAATGAATATGTATGCATTTCTGGCCAAAACACGATGCAAATGGTCAATCATTTAACCAGAAATGTATATAGTTTTTCATAAAATATTGAGCAAATTAAGTGGATTGAGCATGTGAAACTTATCGGTGAGCATATTCTACATATAAATTATAGCTGAAACAAATATTATTCATATCAATCCTATAGACAAATAATCAAGTGTACGTGAGTAGAGGAGGGCGTGAGATTTCGATCTCAGCAGAATCTTGAAGAAAAAACATGACAAAGGAAGACAAACTTAATGAAACAAAAACATCATGCGAAGGATTGTTTTATACAACAACGTAACTTTTTGAGTAAATACCTTGGAGAAAACATGTGAAAGAATATAACTGGATAAACATCAGCAATATAATGTTCACTTATGACAGTCGAAGAGGGTGTTATGCAGGCTTTTGGTCCTGATGCTAGAATGCCTTATTTGGCTAGAATCTTTCACAAACATGACAAACTAAAAGGCACAGAAATCTTCTCCACATTGGCGATCTATAGCTGGTAACTAAAAAGTTGATGTACTGATATTGGTTTAGTAGTGAACAAGAGTGACAATAGTTACCAGGTTCTAAGGGACTTGCTAACCCTTTCAAGAACATCAACTAATCTCCGAAAAGTAGACGTCCTGACATAAATAGCATGCTGATGTCCTTTACTTTTAACATGTTTAAGCAGGGAAAATCTGCAACTTTACACTACAGGGCGTATCAAAAAAAGCGTTACAATTTTGACAAATCTGTAAAAATTACCGTTCAAAATAATTGCGCCAAATTGAAAGAAGAGGGAAAATTAAACCACCAGTCCGTATAAGTACTACCATTAAAACAAATGGCTCCTTTGCATAAATTTAGGATTATGTTATGATCATAGGCGTACCCAGAGGGGAGGGGTCACCCCCCCCCCCCCGTGGACCAAACAATTTTGGGGGGTTTAACCCCCCCCCCCATTTCAAATTTTAACTGTTCTCGAGACCAAATGTCAATGGTCTCGACCGTCATTTTCGATGGTCTGTCTCGACCTCGAAAAGTGTGACAAACTGTGGTCCCGGCCTCGAAAATTTTCCACGACCACAACCCCCCCCCCCCCCCCCCCCCCCCGCCCTCGCTTACAGGATGCTCAACCACTTGGTCTTGTGGCCGGACCTGGCCTCGTCTCGAAAATGCTAAAAATTCGCGGTCTCGCCTACGAACATTTTTACGCCTACCACCGGTCCCCCCCCCCCTCCCCCCCCCCAATCCCCCATCTCCCCCCTGCTTACCAGATTCTCAACCACTGGGTATTGGTCTTGGTCTTGGTCTCGATATTGTGGACCGGAATTGGCCACGGTCTTGAAAATGTCGAAAATTCGCAGTCTCGGCTGCGAAAATTGTCTACGACTATCCCCCCCCCCCTCCCCCCACCCCCACCGCTTACCGGATTCTTAAACACTGGGTCTTGGTATCGGCCTTGAAAATTGTGCACCGGACCTGGTCTTGGTCTTGAAAATTTTGCAGGTACCTAGAACCCCCCCCCCTTGAAAAATCCTGGGTACGCCACTGGTACCCACTGGTTATGCTAGTCTAGGAATTATCTGGCAAAGAGCAATTTATTTGAATGGGAGTACTTATTCGGACTGCTGGTTTATTTTCCCTCTTCTTTCAATTTGGCGCAAGTCATTTTTCACACTCTGGACAAAAACAGTCAGTGTTCGCCCAAGCGTGAATTAAAATTTGCTTTGTTAGTGGCACTTGATAGATGAGACCAGTGGGCATCTATCGACATGAACAAATCTTCAAAATATTTTGAAATGTAATTTTGACAGATTTTTCAAAAGTGTAACGCTTTTTTGTATACGCCCTGTATAGCGATGCAAACGTCCTGTACTCGCTATAGTAAAACACATTCATGAA
>JBAMJV010007540.1:0-40000 GCA_037951105.1 Echinarachnius parma
CGGTACCTACGGGCAATACGGTTTACCTTCTAGTTCTACAACGGCAGTGTTGGAGTCATACTTCTATGGTTGGAGTCATACTTCTATGCTGCGGAGTAGTCGAATCCTTCGGCAGCACGACGGCAACGACCCGTCGCGACGGGTCGTTAGGCTGAGCGCGCGCACATTATGTACCGTCTGTATTATACACGTGTGCGGAATTCGTCAAACGGACGATTATTACTGCAACAAATGTAAGGCAGGCCATCAGTATTCGGTGATAAAATATTCTCAATATTCTCAATAACTCAATATTCTTTTTTTTTTCACTAGGTAAACAGTGTTCGTTTTCTTTCAAACTTTCACAAATCTTCTAATTGTATTTTACAATGATATTGATATAGGATTGAAGTCTCAAATGTCATTTTGTGCAATATCTGACACTTTACACGGATCACTTTAAGCAAAATTTAAATTTTGTGTACAAAATGGATGGGGAGTAGTGCCAGAGTGCGTTGCCAATTTGAGTCACTCGTATAAATAAAGGGTTATTTTCAAAGAGCCATATTTTAATTTTGTTTCTATTATTTTTACTATTTTAGTGTCTTATGGTGCATACATCAATTGTTCTGGATTTCATTGTCCTTTAAGAGTGGAGGTGATTATGCCCCAACATCTTGTTGTTATACCTATACAATGGGTATGTTTGATTCCATAGCTAGCACTACATACAATTGGTGATATTCACCAAAACACACACAATCTCCATCGCAATGACCACCCCTACCCCTCCCCCCTCCACACGCACAGACACACACTTTTCAGAAGTTGTTGACGGCCTTAACGGGTCACTTTATGATGTCGGGTAGATTGATGATGTGGAACAGGGTCTTATTATCAAGCACACGTTACATCCAGCCAGTCAAGGTGAGGCAGATCATCATGATCATGTACTTACTTTGACAAATTCACAAAAAATCACATGGACATGTTGCAGGTTTTGTTTTCATTCTGGTACAGTGCTGTTTTTCAACCGGTAGCAGAATAAATACATACGTTTAACATTGTCAAACGTCGCCTTAATTATGAACAAATATAAGAGTGAAATTAAAAGCGTTCGATAGTAATCAAAAATATCCGAATACAGATACTTTGACCTTTCATAGTATTCGAATCCGTATGCTTCACACACACACGATCGGGGATAAAATCTGGCATCAATATCATTTCTCTTTTCACTGGGTACATAATTTTTGTTCTTTTTCTATTAAAACATCACATAGCATGGTAAGAACATTATACTAATAATGGTATATGAATCATGTCTCATTTTTGGACAAATATTATCAAGTTAATGGATCATTATAACAGCTTATTACTCGAATGCGATGAAAAAGATGAATAATTTGCGCGTGATGAGTTCTCATGAATGATATTAAAACAATAGTTTGGATAGTACGTTAGCAATATGAATAACAATATGTGTATGTTTTATTTGTTAAAACAAGACTCAAACCTTGTTTATTTGTCGTATGTGAATCAAGTGAGAAAGTATAAAATACCGTTTGGTTTAGAGAGCGTTTCAGTAACATTTTGTTATGAGGTAACGAAAACCAGAAGTACATGTTCATGAAGCACATAATTATAAATACATAATAAATGATTAAAATCGGTTTTGAAAAGCTGAAATATCCATACGTAGTTCACTTTTTTACAAAATGCGGGGTCAATAATAATAAAATAATGTAATTAAAACATATCATTTACATTTGTAAAATAGTACCAAAGTGGCTTCAAAATAATTATGTTCATAACGCTATTGAATAATGATTTTAACCAACAATCTCATTTCAATTATGTGGTTGAAACTTTAAAAAGAGTAATAGGCGCCTTCTTTTGCTACAGGCCGCTTTTTTGTAATGAAAAAATACCCTGTAATTGAAGCTTCATTAAATAAGACTATTCAGCCGTGATGAAAACTTCAAAGTTACCAAAACTAAGATTGTCCCGTATGTGGTGTTTCACTGAACACTAAATTTGATTTTAGGACCGGTTTTTAGCTTTTTAGTGAAACAGCCCCTGAACTTTACTATATCCCTCATAACACAATCAAAGGTCGACTTTTGTGGAAAATAACAAGGGCTCCGCTAAAATTTCACGGACACAAATAAGTTATCAATATCTGCTGTTTTTATGAGCGGATATTATTTAGATCTTGTATAATTTTGACACAGAGCAATTATCGCTATTGTTTACTTTGTTTCCGGAATAATGTGGATTATCGAGAAGAAGACGAACGCGAGCACTATCACAATCTTTAGGTGGAATGTTGCAGTTTGTTTTCAGGACATCATTATAACAATTATCATAGAGGAAAAGTTAGTAATCTGGCTATCACATATATTACTTTACCATTTGTTTTTCTTTTGTTTTGTTTTTTGTTTGAAGGGGGGGGGGGGGAGGCTTTGTGAAAGTCATGTATTCATTTCCCGAATATTTGTCTCTACATCTAAATATGACTTTGTCTATTATGAAATGTCATTTTTATCATGATAATACACCATGAGCATGAAAAGGGGAACCACCAGGGAAAGAACAACACATAATTGTATGTTTTAGTACCGTTTTGTGATATCAAATAGATACCAACATTTTGCAATGGGTTTTGTAATTCATAACCACCACTTACAGAACCATTATTATTTCATGGTTCCATACGCGCCAAACATTTGAAAGTGCGCCAGTTCTATTCACATGTACGTTTGGAGACAATACAATCACGGACGATTCGTTCGCTCTGGACAAAAGTAGTCTTCATAAATGCAGACCAATGAACGCATGCTTTAGAATGGTGATGCGTTTTCCAATTATATATTTGTTTCTGGAAACATATTTTCTAAACTTTTTGATTGAATGGACTACTAAAGAAGTAAGGGTTATTAGGGTTAAACACAGGTTTGTTTGTATCGGCTGGCGCCCCCTAACCTTCTTACCCTGTACATATAAAAGTCACATTTGCATAATCCTGAAATGGCATACTTCAATGAGTTATTTTATGGCAAAATGCTGTGAAAATTACGACAATTGCACCACAACTAAATTGTCGACAAACAAATTTCCGCCCGTCATTATTATCATAACAACATCTTGTCCGACCAAATATCCGCTTATAATAGCCAATTAATAATGAATGTGACTGCAGGGGCAATGCTACGGGTTTGAAACTGCCACACATTGTCTGTTCAAAAGTAATGATTGCAGAAAAAGACAATATGGATTCGGCAAAATCATGTACAGACATAGTTGAGTTTGGGTTTAGAGTGTGCTTTGAGAAATATTTAATATGTGAGGTAATACAAACTAAGTAAAATACTTTAAAGAGCATGTAATTTTAAAGATGAAACGAACCTTAAAGCATCAAAATCAGTTGGAAAACAGCTGAAATATCAATAATATAATCCGATTTATTCGATGATGTTTGTTTTAACAGTTGTTGATGATCTCTCTAATGATTATTTTAACAAAACATCGCATTCACATTTTAAACAAATTTAAACAAACTGTTGAAACCAATGTGTTATTAGATGGCGCCATCTCGTGTTAACAGCTGTTTTTTTAATGTTTACTTACAGTATTTACTATTTACAGTCTGTTTGATCAAAACTGTGCTATCCCTTCAACGAAAACATTTTAATAATTTCAGGCAAATAAACATGTCGTTATGTAGGTCATCTAACAAATTGAAGACCCATTTAGTTATCAGATGAAATCATATTGCTAATTCACTGAGTGACAGCATTATGATATCAGTAGGGAGTGACAAACATTATACGGTAAACACAAATATATCAACAACAGCAACTACAAACAAAGCCGTGTGACAAGATTGTGAGTGAATACAAACAACATACATTTCGCTGCGGGAAGTGGTGTTGCGTCGTCGGACTGATTGTGAGCACTCTCTGTGGGTTTGTTTATAATTTTTTTATCTTTTTTTGTCTTTTTTGTTGTCGTTTTGCCTAATTGTTGGGAGCAATTTTGTTTTCGAAGGATAGGTCTTGTCTCCAAAGACGAATGGCAGACACGATCCTGTGACAAATACACAAGAACAATTAATGGACAATGAGGAAATGTTTACACGTATTTAATTCAAATGTAGTGCCCCTTGGAGTAAAGAATCTACGCTACGCCACAGAGTGCATAATATATATAATATTGTAATCCATACTGCAAAGTGAAATCGCCTGCTTTCGGGGATCCCAAAGATCCAGTCATGCAAGTACACCTAACGTGCTATTAACTGGGCAACTATTGATGTACAGTGGTGTAGCGTGAGCATTCTAATTGAATGGTGGTTCGCTGATATCACACACTACGGATGTAATATAATGCTATCCTTTTATCCCATTACGTGTTTTATTCACATACCAATTATTCGGGGTACATGCCCCTGTGATAATTGTATTTATCAAAAATGAATGATACAGCCTTGTCATACGAACCCGGGAAATTCATTTTGTATTATTTTTTTATAAAATAATACATGTCTTGTTTTCATGCTTACGACATTGTATGAATATAAACTATTTATAGTGAGATTTAAATAATGTTGTATTAGTTCTACCTTTCTTGTTTTCCTCCATTTTATTTCCATTTAGATAAAGAAAATCGAAATCAAATACACCAAGCTAGACGAACCCATGTCCCTGAGGTTGTGGTCGTGCCTACAATCATTCACCTCACTCACCAGTCTTAACATCGTCCGGTCATCCCTCCCTCTCCCTCCCAGCCCGCCTACCCTCCCGTCCGTCCGTGAACTGGATGCTTGGCATAACACATCAGATAGCTACTGCATCGGCCTGATCGAGTCGCTGTCTGGTTTGAACACGCTCACTGTTGTGCACCGTGACGCAGAGCGAGACATCGACCAGATAGCGGCCGGTCTCACACGGGGCGGAGGAGGGGAGGTAACGCACATCACGCTGGATGGTGGATGGTACGCGAAAAAAACGCACAGTATCAGCCGCGTGCATGTCAAGGCTGAGTGAGGCGTTGCGATGCCGGACCACCAAGCTGCAGGAGATCAAGCTGTATAGGCTAGACATCGATGATGAGGGCCTCGTCAGCTTGGTGGAGGCGTGCCGGTCTATCAGCACTATGCGGAAAATAGAGTGAGTGTTCACGGTCTGTGTTGTTGTGTTTTGCAAATGATAATGAAGGCTGTGTTTATATTAATAGTATGTTCATATTGTTAATGTTTTTTCGGATGGTATTTTGCGAAACGTTTTATTTTCATGAAATAGTATTTCCCATGTACTAAACGTGTTTTAGATGGCAATACTAGATAAGCAAAGGACAGCGTATAATGAAGAGATACTTATTAAATGTCTTTTGCAAAAATGTGTTCTGGTGCAATAATTATAACCATTTATGTCGTATCAATAGATATAATAGTTTCCTTTTAAACATAAACACAAAATAGAGTAATACAAAACTTGAATTATTGCGTAAATTAAAACGGATATAAAGCAATTATAATTTTCCATAATACCCTAAACTATAATTTCAGATGTTGGATAGCACACGCCGTGCATTTTGGCAAACCAAAAATGTATCAATGTATGATATATCATTGTGTGTGTGTTTACACTTTATACGATGCAAATGGCAAGTAGTGTACGAATCGTACCATCATCGGTACAATGTACCATCAATGGAATGCACGCAATGTGTCTTGAGCATGTGAACTTGACCTAGTTCTTACTCAAACTAGTATATGGTGTACAACGAATTGTACACATTACTAAGCACACTTTGAATCAGCTATTTTAAATCAAATAATAATTACTTACCAAAATAACTAACCGTGTTTCCAACATGTATAATTGTTGAAACTGCTTGTATGTGCCTAGTGTGTTTAGATGCGTTTTACGATTTGGTTGTCTTGCTGTGTTGAATGAGATTTGTTGTCAATGTTACTGTATTAATGTGATTTATTTGATGGGGGGTCCTAATACAGCAATGCACTCACAGGATAAGCCTGTTTGAATAAAGACGAAACATCACATAAAATAGACATGTGTTAGTAAAGGATTATGCTCTGTATCATTGTGTAGAGGGCGTATAACATGCATATTTATACAAAGATCAGATATACATTTAATTGATTTGTTCTACTTTCAAGCATAACGAATCGATTACATTTTAAGCACTAAACCATCTGCTCAATTATTATTATTATAAACGTCATTCGCATTCCAACCATGCAGTCTTATCATTACATTATGCAAATACCATGACTGCGTTGTAGTATGCATTCATCTGCTTTTAAGAAAACAAATGGGAAAATATGTACTTATGAATCCTATCATAAGTACGCAATACAATTCATCAATATTGAAGTTGGATGCTAAGTTAGCATATCATGCTGTAAATTACGCAGACTACATTACGGAAAATCTGGATTTGATATCGTTTGACATGTACCAACTCATGGACAAATAGCCTACATTATGCTGATGACTGATGAACCTATAAACCAACAAGTATCTTGTATTAATTTAGCTATACCTAATATTATTTGATAAATGACAACCCATTTATTTATGTTCAAATAAAAAAATCATAAAGACAGTTATTGATAACGTAGAAGACAGCGTACAGATGTGTATGTTACTCACACAGTGTGCACTTTTGGTTCATGTTACAGCATCTGGGACTGTGGTGTAGTAGACAACCGCAGACTGCACACATACCTGAGAAACCTCGATCATCCACGGGGCGCTATACAGGTGATCGTTGAGGTGAGTGTTCATTTCAGCGCAACGTATTAATCATGACAGATACTGGATTCCTCTATTATCTGTTATGATTGATTTGATTACATTTGTCATGTGTTATTAATTCCTGTGCAATACATTATAACAAGAAACAAAAAGAAAACAGGAACGTTCACTGGTAATGTATTGTTTAGTGATATTGATAAATGAAATAATGTACCACTATCATTGGTGTTACATTTTACGGTGGTATATTATTATCAATTACTTACACAACTTTACCCACTATATTACCCCACATATTTATACAGGATGAAATGGTCAGTATATATACTCTTTTGAAACATGGTCCTGTGTATAAAAATACATACATATATATTTTGACATAAAAATAAAAAGTATCAATCATCAATTTGAAATCACAAAAAACACAGCTGCTAGGGTAGGACATATATTTAATTACAAGAATAAAAATTCATCTATTTAAAAACATCACACAAAATATGGCCACAATCGCGCATACAGCACGTCATTCAAAGCACGCCAGACCGTAGTGCACCCACTGAAACATGTACACACAAAGACACAATACAATCGTTCACACAATGCATTCTATCACCACACAATCAACACCTCCTGACACACCCACCACACACCCATCATACTCCCACAAGACGATCAGCCCATGCATCGTGGTACACGTGTATATATAATGGGAACTGGAACGTTCAATACTGCCAATAAAATAATTGAATATTACCAAATATATAAAACTCCAAAATAGGTCCACCTGAGCAGCTGTAGGTGTCTTAGAATACCAAAATACTTCAAAAATATACATACAGCATGGAGCACAATAAATTACGAAGTACAGAAATACATTACATACAGACTAATTGCAACCCAAATAAATAACACAGGGGAAGTTGACCTCAAAAAAGGTGACGCTTATAGTGAACTTTAAACAAATTGAGTGAAGGAAGATTGAGAGACTTTTGCATAATTGCTTGACATGATTATCCTATAATAAGTGACTATCGATACTCCTAAATACTTGACACACTCTACTTGTTGAATCTGATTACCATTAAGTGTTATCTTTAGATAATAATCTAGTATGACGGGCGGTTATTACCATTACATTTGTCTTATCAATATTATTGGAACCTGGTGTTCTAAACCCCTCAAAAAAAGTTCGAAAACTCAAGTTTGATCGATCATATCTCTCGTATTTTTTTAATAAGAATACTCGAAATCGGTGTCACAATAAAGCCTCATTATATACCTTTAAAACGGTCCATTAGTGTAGTGATTATGCAATTGGGGCGATTGCAGTAGCCCAGAGAATAGGGGGAGGCAGGAAGTGAAATCTCGCAATATCCCCAATGCATTCAATTTATGAGTGCATGACTGTGTTGATCAGTTTTTCTAAAGGTTAACATTCTATTGAATACTGCCACCCTTTCCATTCATCAAAATTGTTGAATTGGATACCATTTTAATGGAAATTATCTCTTCATTACGATGGCATTTTAATCGTAAGGATTATGCAAATGGAGTGTGTGCAGCGAACCGGAATATGGAGATGGGTCGAGTGTGAAATCAGACAAAAAGATATGGAGTTGACAAAAAATCAGAGCGTTGCATTTTTTTCGAGCTTTTGGGAGGATTATTTAGCATTTCAAATAAAATATTCATGATCAAATATGATATCAACGGAAAGCCCAACAACTCTTCTGTATGAAAATGTGAAATTTATAATGATTTTTGTAAAGGGCGGCTGCAGGGAGATGAATGGGAGGGAGCCTCAAAAGTGACCCATTTTGAAACGCTCTGATTTCAAGGCACTATTCATGCGTTTTCAATTGAATTCCTCTCATTCATGGCCAACTCATTCAAGTCGCATTACATCCTCTACACAATGGTATACAGATACCGACACCAAATCAGAGCGTTTTGAAATGGGTCACTTTTGAGGCTCCCCCACATTCATCTCCCTGCAGCCGCCCTTTACAAAAATCATTATAAATGTCACATTTTCATACAGAAGAGTTGTTGGGCTTTCCGTTGATATCAATTTAAATCATGAATATTTTATTTGAAATGATAAAAAATCCTCCCAAAAGCTCGAAAAAAATGCAACGCTCTGATTTGTTGTCAACTCCATATCTTTTTGTCTGATTTCACACTCGACCCATCTCCATATTCCGGTTCGCTGCACACACCCCATTTGCATAATCCTTACGATTAATATGCCATCGTAAGGAAGAGATAATTTCCAATAAAATGGTATCAAATTCAACAATTTTGATGAATGGAAAGGGTGGCAGCATTCAATAGAATGTTAACCTTTAGAAAACTGGTCAACACAGTCTTGCACTCGTAAATTGAATGCATTGGGGCCATTTTGCGAGATTTCACTTCCTGCCTCCCCCTATTCTCTGGGCTACTGCAATCGCCCCAATTGCATAATCACTACACATAATGCATCGTTTGAAATGTATATAATGAGGCTTTATTGTGACACCGATTTCGAGTATTCTTATTAAAAAATACGAGAGATATGATCGATGAAACTTGAGTTTCCGAACTTTTTTTGAGGGGTTTATATATATCGGAACCCCAATATATTTCAAAAGCAGGTTAAACAAATTTACTAAAATGTTGAAATGTAAATTTCGTCATTCATGAACAGATAAACTAAAACTGATATTGTTCGTATTAATTATATCCTTTGGTACACATGTTTTTTTATGAGATTTTCATATCAATTCAAATCATGCGCTATAATAAGAGGATAACCTCTGCATGATTCAGTATGGACCATTTTTTCTCAGAAATGTCACAATATACACATGCGGACATGCGGTAAATGAATTGCTCCTCGAACTAGATGCAAGTTTTCGTATTGATCATAACCTATGACTTATTGCTAGTAGTATAATCATAATGTTGTTGTTTTCGGTGAGACATGTATGATTAGTATATTGTGGAAATCATGTGTTACTAGATATGTTTGGTACTATATATTTCCAAGGTTGCATATCATCACATCTACATTACATTATGTACATGTATGTGTTTGTTATTGATGCTGAACATGCTTCGTAGCCTTCCTGATAAATGATGAAATAAAATAAATAAATAAAATAAAAGCAAATCGTTTGTGCTCTCCCAATATTTTGCTTTGGCGCGACACCCCACTCTAGCCCACTCTAGGCCACGCATACTGTGTACTCAGTACACAGTGAGTCAGTAGTAGAAATAGTGGTAATAAACCATGTCGGTATGTATGGAAAATACGAACACAATAACAAATGTGATGTTCGAATGATAAAGAAATTGCAGACGCCCGATAATTATAAAGTAAAGAGTAAAATTGATTATGTTTCTTTGTTTGTTATGAAGGAGACTGAATTTAGATGACAAATCCGATAACAATATAAGTCTCAATTTTCTTTGCTCAGTATATGCCAAGTATTGCCCACTCATATGCCAAGTATTGTCCACTCATGGCAATAGTTTAAAGTATTGTATTATATCCTTAGGACCTGCGTCGAGTCAGAAAATACGAATTCCACATCCCTTACCAATGAACCGAGCCTCACCGTGGCCTATACCAGACACATCGTGCTATACTATAGGCAGCATCTCTCCCATCGATGTGTCCAGTGCATTATCTCATCAGCTCTACCATGTCTACGGTGGTCTCCGAAAATCTTCAGGTAACAGGAAGAGAACACCGTACAGTACTGTTGTGCTTATGAAGTCCATGTCATGCAGTAGTGTGTCGCGATGTAACTATGTTACGATTACGTTACATTACGATGTAATACTACGTATTCAATGTCATAAAAGTATCACATGCCCAGTAGACTTGTGCATACTATATTATACAAATAAACCATGCCTTGAGATGTTTTAGCTGAAACTATTTTCTCAGAGTCGCAGCCCCTCAGGAAAAAAAAAGTACTGGTGAAATTACAGAAGGGCCGTAAATTAAAACGCTGCCTCGAAAAAAACGGCATGGTATATTTGTTTGATATCCCTCATCTAAACATTTCCATTATATTTATTCAAGGAAAGAAATTATGGCAATGTACAAACATGATTGAATGTTGGTCATGCGTCATGAACTCGCATCAAAAGGATGGCGCCGTTACATTTTAGGGTTTTGTGCTACCATTTTTTTTAATTATTTTCCAAACCAGAAAACCTTTATTAACAAATTTGGTATCATTTTAAAGAACTATGAAAGTGCTACCTTTATTTTGTACATTTATACCTCCTTTCAAAGTGGAGATAGAGCTATTTGAAGGTTGACATGGTTGAAGCAAGAGGGTGGCGCAGGAAGCGGCTCCCGTGTACAAAATCTATGGGAAAATGCCTCTCAAAGCGCATTCTTTTTCTAAAACGTTCATAACTTTGTCAACACTATAAATGTATAGCTACAATGTAGGTATCAAATGAAAGCCTAAACATTGAACTATAATGTTTAATCATTGAAAAGTTTTTTTCTGATAGTTTGTTTTTAAACTAAATCAACACAAACAAATTTGGGGGTTGCCTGTACAAACTCTATGGGGGTGGCGCGCTCTGGGGCACAATCTGGACTGAAACATTTGTTTGATTTGTTGTTTTCCAACGTTAATGTCTTCACACAAAAATTATGTTTAATCGTGACATTGCATTGTGTTTCCCCTCATACGGTCTGTGATCCTGCAAGGCTTTGTTGAACTGAAATACAAAATTATTGTATTGCTTCTTGCAATATATCTTGCCACATGGTACACTACTCGCCATTTATATTTAAATTTGTATGTATGTTATTATTTATACAGAGTGTCCCAGAAAAAAACGAAACCGGATTTCATGGCAGAAATTATCATAATGAGTACTAATTGTTTTGATAAGATATACATGTATGGAAAGCTCTGTTCCTCTTCTTTCATTTGATGTGCAACTTATGGCACATAATTCACGCTTGACTGAATTAAATCGATGGAAATTGGTGTTACCAAGTTTCCATTTGCACGCAGAAATTGCAAGTTTGGGTGAGTTTTGGGGGTGAGATTTTAGGGTAGTAAACGTACTTCTTTTAAAAAGGACAAACACTGCATACAAATTCATATTGTTATCTTTTATATGACACCTCATGCGCACAAAATAAACGATGTATGCCAGAGAACAAATACAATGAAAACATGCCCGATTTTTCCCAAATAAGTAGATAGTTGAGTAAGAAGTCGCTCAGCTTTCCGGACTTAGCAGCTGACAATAGACTTGATGCATGAGTGAATTAACACAAACATGGCGATCAGGGAAAACATGGAAAACATGCTAGATCAGGACAATTACTAATTTGGGCTGAAATCAATCATGTTTTTATTGTACTCGTTCTCTAGTATAAATCAATTTTTTTTTTTTAAGGGATCTAGTAACTTTGTTGACATGTGCAAAAAGTGATGAATGGGTGATTCAATGTATATTGTTGTTATCTCATGTCCACAGGGTATTGTGTGAAAATTCAAGTCAAATGGACATTGCATTGCCAAGTAATGAGCGAAAATGCAAAGTGATAGTCACTAAAACACTGCACTCACTTTGTACACGGTAAGAAAAACTCCACCTGAGTTTTTCTTATCTGAATACTTCAATCGTACATATCTTTGTAACGAAAGGGAAATTTGAAAAAACGAAACCTGTCCCATCATTTTAATGGTAATACGAATACAACAAGGTATGAGGGAACCGCTAGAATTAAAATGTTATTTTGAGGATTTGGACAATGTTACTAAGTCCCTTTAAAGGGTTTTCACTCATTACTTGGCCATACAATGTCCATTTGACTTGAAATTTTCACACAATACCCTGTGGACATATAAGATAACAATAATATACATTGCATCAACCATTCATCACTTTTTGCACATGGCAACAAAGTTACTAGATCCCTTTAACAAATTTGGTATCATTTTAAAGAACTATGAAAGTGCTACGTATATTTTGTACATTTATACCTCCTTTCAACGTGGAGATAGAGCTATTTGAAGGTTGACATGGTTGAAGCAAGAGGGTGGCGCAGGAAGCGGCTCCCGTGTACAAAATCTATGGGAAAATGCCTCTCAAAGCGCATTCTTTTTCTAAAACGTTCATAACTTTGTAAACACTAGATGTATAGCTACAATGTAGGTATCAAATGAAAGCCTAAACATTGAACTATAATGTTTAATCATTGAAAAGTTTTTCTAATAGTTTGTTTTTAAACTAAATCAACACAAACACATTTGGAGATTGCCTGTACAAACTCTATGGGGGGCGGGGGCGCGCTTTGGGGCACAATCTGGACTGAAACATGTGTTTGATTTGTTTGTTTTCCAACGTTAATGTCTTCACAAAAACATTATGTTTAATCGTGACATTGCATTGTGTTTCCCCTCATACGGTCTGTGATCCTGCAAGGCTTTGTTGAACTGAAATACAAAATTATTGTATTGCTTCTTGCAATATATCTTGCCACATGGTACACTAAAAAAAAACGAAACCTGTCCCATGATTTTATTGGTAATACGAATACAACAAGGTATGAGGGAACCGCTAGAATTAAAATTTATTTTGAGGATTTGGATAATGTTACTAAGTCCCTTTAATAATGAGGTGTTATATAAAAGATGACAATATGAATTGTTCTGCGCTGTTTGTCTTTTTTCATAAAATAAGTACGTTTACTACCATAAAAGCTCACCTAAACCTGCAATTTCTGCGTGCAAATGGAATTTTGGTAACACCAATTTCCATTGTTCTAATTCAGTCATGCGTGAATTATGTGCCATAAGTTGTACATCAAATGAAGGAAGAGAAACATAGCATTTCATTCATGTATATCTCGTCGAAGAAATTATTCATTATGACGGAAATCTTATGCCATGGAATCCGGTTTTGTTTTATCTGGGACACACTGTACATGTACGTATTTCCATAATTCCGTGTATTTGATTTCGAGTTTGCGTATAGACTATGTATTTGTTTGTCTAAATCATTTATCATAAGGCACTAAGTCGACTATAATATTAACCACTCGTAATCATCCTCGATGTCAACCAGTATTCATGTTAACCTTTTGCAAACGAGACTCTGGAGGAAGCTGTATTAAATATTATAGGGATCGGAGAATAATCTAGGGGACGGCTTAACCCAGTTAATTGAATTGCGATGTCTTGCAATATATGTGTGTGTTTGTATCGCATACCTGGATATTTGTACGCATTTCAATCATTCCGTGTATTTCATTACTAGTTTGCGCATAGACTATGTCTTTGTGTGTCTAAACTATTTATCAACAGGCACTTAGACCCCGTTTACAGTGAGCAAAAGGCCAGGCCAGGCCGCGGCCAGGCCGCGGCCTGGCCCCGCACTGTAAACGCACCGGGGCCAATTGCGCGGCCAATTGCGAGGCCAAACTGGCCGCGCATTTGGACCAGCTCTGGAGGTAGTCTCGGCCTCGGCCTGGCCCGGCCTTTTCTCACTGTAAACGCACCGGGGCCAATTGCGCGGCCAATTGCGGGGCCAACTGTTACCCCGGAAGTGAAAGGATCATTACGTCATAGGATAATGACGCCGTACCATAACAATCGAACCCACGCTTTCATGGTATTTTCTTCGGTGTGTCAAGCCAAGTACGTCGAGATCTTCCTCGTCCATATTCTCGTGTTGTAGGGTAGAACAAAGATTAATCAATTATTATATTAGGTACGGGCAGCTGTGATATTCGAAAGTTCGCCGTGCATTTAACATGCATAAACATAGGGAATTGGGGAAAAGATTCATTGGAAATATCCCGCGCGCGCGCGACCGGATCTACACTGTGACCCCCGGCGCGCCCCCCAAAATAATCGTTTGTTTACATGCAGAGCGCCACTACGACAAAATATTGGAAGGTTACAATGTAGGCCGCGGCCTGGCCTCGCACTGTAAACGCACAAAATTGCGGGGCCAACTCGGCCGCGGCCTGGCCCGGGCCTGGCCCGGCCCTGCCTTTTTCTCACTGTAAACGGGGTCTTAGTCGACTCTAATGGTGCCGTCAGACCGAGCTACACTTCTCCTGCGCTCTAGACAATAGCTGGTCACAATCTCTGGAATGTATCTGCAAAATGTCTTTTGTTAAATGACGAATGAATGGGAGGATTATCGCACATGGGGGTATCCATGTCAAATCACCCAAAAAAAGTGAAAATTTTCATCGTACCCCCTTCAAATTTGCTAATATTTGGTATGTATGATATTTCAACCTTTCAAAGCGCAAAGATTTAAGTTTTAGCCCAATCCGCCCAACGGTTTTGGCGCTATGGTCGATTCTTCAGGGGTAGTTTTGTCAAAAATGGGCGTGGGCACCGTTTTTCAAATGGCCATTGTCCATTAACCGTTGGGTCAATTTATTTTGTAATGGTGTCATTGGACTGGGGATGTTATATGCAATCCATTTATGCCATTTGTTTTCATGCATGAGCGAGTTTGGATACGATAACCTTTGACCTTAGGCTTCAACCTTCCGTTTCACCTCGTGGATCAAATAATCTTGAGAATTTTTTTGGCTTAAATCTTGGCTTGATATAATATCTACAACATATGAAAGAATTGGAGATGTATTATTTCTTGTTTTTTCTACAGCCTTGTTTTAAGTTTGCAAATTTCATGTAAAATTGAATTATTTTAGACCTACACCCATGTCCAAGAATTCTATAAGGGTGTATTGTATGAAACAGACCTTTTCAAAGTCAGGATTAGAGCCTATTCACACTCTGGCTCACCACTGTTAAATAGACCTGCTAATCCCCATACAATAGCAATCCAGACAAATGACATTCTAATGATACCACATGTTTCCAACCTGACAATGGCCCTGTTGCAGAAAGAGATAAATCAATTGTGAGTCAGGTCAAATGTTCTAAATGCACACATCTGATTGGTTGAAATGCAGAAAATGTCTCTCTCTGCAACAGGGCCTAGGTGGAGATCTTTTCTTGAATAAAATCTTTCAAGTTCAAGTTCAAATTGCAAACTTGTACATCAATTATGAAAGCAAATATCTACAGGTATCCCTTTTCAATGAATTTAATGTTTCTATGCATCAGAAATTCAAGCAATATTAACATGATTTGCAATCTGTACAAATTCAAACCTGATTCTTTCCAACTATACCAAACACAAACAGTAACTACCCTCTAGACAACTGCTCATAATTTTTATAACCAATGATTGTTTAAGATTTGATCTTACCACAATATTTCTACAGTTGTTTTGTACACTATGTGTGAAAATCAGAGATACTTATCTCTTCATGCTATGAAAGAGCTTAGATTAAAGACAAATGACCTAATTTCAAAAGTCACAAGAACTTGCGCATGCCTGTCCATTTCTGTGAATCATCACATTTGCTGCATTATTTATGGTTTGTGAAATTTCAAATTGCACTGTTTTTTTTATTGCAATTAATGCATTTAAAAACAAGTGCCATTAAAAATCAAAATGAGTGGAATATCAAACAGCATTGTTTTTGTGTTTGGTTTAGTTGGAAATAATCAGGGTTGAATGTTCACAATTGCAAATCATGTTACTATTGCATGAATTTCTGTTGCATAGAAACATTAAATTAATTGAAAAGGGATACCTGTACGTATTTGCTTTCATAATTGATGTACAAGTTTGCAATAATTTGAACTTGAAAGATTTTATTCAAGAAAACATCTCCACCTAGGCCCTGTTGCACAGAGAGACATTTTCTGCATTTCAACCAATCAGATTTGTGCATTTAGAACATTTGATCAGACTCACAATTGATGTATCTCTTTCTGCAACAGGGCCATTGTCAGGTTGGAAACATGTGGTATCATTAGAATGTCATTTGTCTGGATTGCTATTGTATGGGGATTAGCAGGTCTATTTAACAGTGGTGAGCCAGAGTCTGAATAGGCTCTAATCCTGACTTTGAAAAGGTCTTTTTCATACAATACACCCCTATAGAATTCTTGGACATGGGTGTAGGTCTAAAATAATTCAATTTTACATGAAATTTTCAAACTTAAAACAAGGCTGTAGAAAAAACAAGAAATAATACATCTCCAATTCTTTCATATGTTGTAGATATTATATCAAGCCAAGATTTAAGCCAACAAAATTCTCAAAATGATTTGATCCACGAGGTAAAACGGAAGGTTGGAGCCTAAGGTCAAAGGTTATCGTATCCAAACTCGCTCATGCATGAAAACAAATGGCATAAATGGATTGCATATAACATCTCCAGTCCAATGACACCATTAAAAAATAAATTGACCCAACGGTTAACGGACAATGGCGATTTGAAAAACGGTGCCCACGCCCATTTTTGACAAAACTACCCCCAAAGAATCGCCCATAGCGCCAAAACCGTTGGGCGGATTGGGGTAAAACTTAAATATTTGCGCTTTGAAAGGTTGAAATATCATACATACCAAATATGAACAAATTTGAAGGGGGTACGATGAAATCCATTGGGTGATTTGACATGGAATGACCCATGGGTGAAAGGATAGCCTCTCATGTCGAAAGCAAACGCAGAACTCTGGCGACCTAATCTTTTGTTCAGCGAGCTATTGTCTGTGCATTCATGGAAGGATATCTTTTGACACATGTGAGATAATCTTCCCATTCAGATCCTCATTGGACAAAGGACACATTCCAGTGCTGGTGACCAGCTATTGTCTAGAGCGCAGGAGAAGCGTGGCTCTGGTGTGACGGCAGTTTTATGTTGTCCACTTGTAAACATCCCCTTTGTATTCGTGTATTCACGTTAACCTATTGCATACCAGACTCTGATGGACCAAGTATTAACTCCATAGGGATTGCAAACACTAGGGAACGGGTTAACGCAGTTCAGTGAATTGCGATTTCTCACAGTAGGTGTTTAGGCCTGTATATCATGCATTATGTATTTGTTGTATTTTTGTATTTATGTAAACAAATGGAGGTGATTGCATAAACTAGGGAAAGGTTTAACCCATTTTATTGAATTGCAAGTTCTTACAGCATAACTTGATAAACCTGTGTTGTATGTATGTATATGTATATCAGCTTGTTAGCAGCTTGTTATGTATCTATTTATTTACGTCTTTGTTTTGGTATGAATGAACTTATTTATGTTTTTGGTGTATTTGCTTATTCGTCATTGTACAGATGGAATCATTCCGTGTATGTCAAAAGGTACGAAATCGACTAGAATATTACATATGGATAATATCGAATATAGTTATCCGACTCTGTTCGCATGCCTATATGAATATAAACATTTGTTTAATATTTGTTCCGATTTGTATTTTGTCTTTATATATTATATTGTTGTTTTCCTAACAACGTGGCCTAAAACATGTCAGCATCGACACAACTTAAAGAGAGCTTTGGTTGATCTCAGTAACCTTGTTGTATTATTTTGTATCACGAATATATGCATTAATGAGTTTCGTTTATGAAGATATTTATGATTTAAATATCTAACTTTGAAAATCTCACTGGGAGCTTTCCAACAGTGTACACAGATATGGCAACACGTTGCAAAATATATATGTGCAACCTCTTGACTATGAGAACCGGGTGGGTTATATACAAAGTCTATAATAGAGATTTCAGAATCTCGAAGGGAACGGGGATAAAGTTAACATAGAACGTTTGCCCATCTTTGAGATGACATATAATGGATCACAGAAATACACAATTCATCGACTCTTTTGGCATATGTTGTCAAGGTGTAAACATCCCTGCAGTTCATTTGCAAATTGATCTAACGTCCAATACGTGCATGTTGGAGGTATACATTTGGAACTAATGTATCTATATGTTCGGTTATAATTACTATTATACATATTAATTCATGATTCATGAATTATTATGAAAAGATAAATATAAATACACGTTTTACCTGTAATTTTAAATAGTACAGAGTAATTGATGGAAATTAGTACTGTAACTCTTTTATAAAAGGAATTATAATTAAGTAACCTGGAGTGACTTTACTTTTCTTCGGAACAGAAATAATGCGTTTGTTATTATAACGTTACTGACTGATGGTATACATTATGTTTAATGCTGTTGGCCTATATGGGTGTTTATACTAATGGTGATTTGGCATGTCCATGGTACTACGTGAATGTGTATCGGTATCATGAATTAATATTGGTTATTACACAAATCAGAAATATGCCGAACCTGATTTGTAGTGATTGTTTTTGCATTGCCGATCATAATTTTGCTGAAAGTCGTATAATATTATATGCCACAACATGTAAGATTATGTTTCACTGATATTTCGCCACTGTCTCATCGCAAATGCTTGTTTGTTTCGCCCGTCAGCGGAAATAACGTCAGTGAATTTATCTGGCAGCTAAAAAGTGGGAGACGCTAGTTTGGTCTTATATCGTATATATCATGCGGATTAGAATGCTTGCTTCTAAATCCCATGAGTCCCGATGTCTCTATGTAGGCATATTATGACGGGTAGGGGATACGCCTTCATAGAGAGGGTTTTATTGCCGCTATACAGAGTGTCCCAGAAAGGTTGCAACACTTACGATCGTTAATTTCTTCGACACCATCGACCAAATGTCATGATTTTTTATTTTATCTAATAGAACATTCTTTTCCCAACAAAATGATACCATGAACATGGATTTTGGGTAAGGCGTTTGGATGCTAGGGTCATTTTTCTGAGGCAATGTCGTTTCCAAAATGTGCTACTTTTTTATCTCCAGCGATCCGCTGAGCACTGAGGCATTCTCTCCTCACGGCCTGTCATACAATTCGCTGGACAAAAGAAACGCATGACTGCTCTCCCTTTGTAAGGAAGACAATGTGAGCCATTCTTATGTACAGCAAATTCTACGGCAGGCCGTGGGGCGAGAATGTCTCAGTGTTCCGAGGATCGCTGGAGACGAAAAAGTAGCAAATTTAGGAAACGATCATGACATTTGGTCGATGGTGTCGAAGAAATTAACGATCGTAAGTGTAGCAACCTTTCTGGGACACTCTGTATAAGGCAGTGTTTTATGACGGGTAGGGGATATGCCGACATGATTATAAATGGTTTAAATGCCACCATCTCGGACTGTGTCGAATGCCTCTCAATCCCATAACGTGTTCCAATGCCTCTATGTAAGCATCTAACGGGTAGGAGATATGCCTACGTGTGAAGAGCTTAGTTCTAAAAAGCGCTAAGTCCATACAAATTGAGTTAACGACATCCGTAATTTAATAAGCAACGTAGCTTGCTAGTAATCCAAATTTGTAGGACAAATTACACAGTAAACATGACAATAAAATTAATAACGTTAAATTTTCTTACCCCCACAGGCATGTGCACAACGTTGGGCGAATAAACCTGTTGTCTCCAAAGTTGAAAACGGAGGGTTTAGCGCATTTTGGAATTCAGCTCAGTCTTTTTAATAAATGGTTTAATTTCCACCATCTAGGACCGTGTATAGTACGTGATATGATATACGACTTGGTGCAGTTTGAAGTTTGGTGATTTGATTTTCCTCTCGGACTAATATTTATTGTAAGTTCTACGTTCCTAGCTCGGTAGGTGGCGCCAAACCTACTCTGCATCAAAATAACATTACTGGGCGAGTGATATGCACTACTCGACTGTGATGTCGACAGATCACTCAAGTAAACCGGACACACTAATTTCGCTTTGCCGCCATCTAGCGGTCGTTTACATATATCATCCATCTTGTATGTAACCTTGCATGCGGAAACTGGGGACTTCCCAGTTGTAATACATGTCCTATTATGACATGTATCTAGTCCGACTATCAATGATATGATTATGTCCAACAATGTGATAATGATATCCGCAAAATAACATTAATTTCCTGACTGGGTTTATAGTCTTATCTGAAAATATGCTTAGTGGTATATTAATGAAATATTAAGACTTGTACAAATGATCTAATCATCATTATACTTGTATGCATTATAAACGTGTATAGAGTATGTTGATGTGTTTAATGAGGTGATATTGAACAGTTGTTGTTTATATTATTTAATTTTGTGTACACCTTTTGTCAGATTCTTGCATTGCATTTAACGTGTGTGTATTATATTGTAATGCAGAAATCTTGTGGAGAGGATGAGAATGTGCAATAAATGTAAATCATGAATGACAATATTAAACATTGCTGTATATATTTACTGTGTTGTTAATTATAATTTATTTTTAGCCGGCTAAGCAGAAAACAACCAACAAACTAGAATACATTATATACAATACATGAATGGGGTACAGCATAGATTAGTAATTATATGAGAACGTTCAAACCGGGGAAAATATGGAAAGGAAAGCGAAGAAATGAAGATGGTGTGGAGGATGTTGATGATGATAATGATGATGATGATGATGATTATGATGATGATTATGATGATTATGATGATGTAAATGAGAATGATGATGATGATGGTGATAATGATGATGATTATAATGATGATGATGGTGATAATGATGACAATGATGAACTTAGGTTAATAGCGCTTTATTGTTATCCCATAATCAAAGCATTCAGAGGCACATACAAACCCCGCCTTTTACAAGTAAGAGTTCTAAGATTCCCCCAATTCTAGATGATTTCTCACTGGAATGAGAGGATTTGGCTTCACCGATTACACATTGCCGGAATATGAGTGCAATATTAGGATTGGCATACCATCTGCATCCCGGTATACGGAAGTTATTGGCAGGTCTTAATTCCAAAAAGCGCCACACCCACTTTTTAATTGTTGAAAACAAAAACGTTGGATTCTTTTTCCAACTTTGAACATGGGAATATGGAAATAGACTCTGGATTATGTTTTCATTTTGATTTTGTAAGTTTATAATATATCAGTGTTTTGATATCATAAACTCAATTCGTATGCAAAGTGGATTTAGCGGTTTTTCAGAATAAAGCTCTTAAATGGACTTTAACATTGTCCAAATCCTCAAAATAACAATTTTAATTCTAGCGGTTCCTTCATACCGTGTTGTATTCGTATTACCAATACAATCATGGGACAGGTTTCGATTTTTCAAATTTCCCTTTCATTACAAAGATATGTACGATCGAAGTATTCAGATAAGAAAACAAAGTGAGTGCAGTGAGTTAGTGACTATCACTTTGCGTTTTCGCTCATTACTTGGCCATACAATGTCCATTTGACTTGAAATTTTCACACAATACCCTGTGGACATATGAGATAACAACAATATGTACATTGCATCAACCATTCATCACTTTTTGCACATGTCAACAAAGTTACAATATCCCTTTAATGTTGTATAGTGCAGTGCCACTGACTGGTACAGGAGCTATCTATAATCTGCACACAGTAAGCACTATAGTTATGGTATGCGGGTTCATAACCGAGTAAAATAGAAAAGGCAGATAATAAGACCGAGTATTGAAATACTGTTTGCATACTTTCAATGCTTTTAGTACAATTGTTCACCCTTTTTGAGGCTTTAGACGTTCTGTAGAAAAGTAATTTTGTTGAATAACACTAAACTAAGCTCAACTTAATTGCAACCATCCATGCGAAACATTCACTTATACATCTGTACATAGTGGTGTTGCTAACAGGAGTGTGGGGGGGGGGGGGGGGACTGCCCCCAATGATTTGACAAATTCAGTGCAATCATAAAGGCAACATCTGTAAAATATAATACATAAGGTGTGCCCTCAACCCCTGATAATTCGCCTGCCCCCCCCCCCCCCCCTTCCCAAACAATCAGGCAGACGACGCCATGCCACAAGTACAACTAAACAGAATCTGATAGACCATAATAGTAAGTGATTGAGAATACACAGTGTAAAGGATATGGCTTTGCACATCTATGTGTCACGTGACTTCAACCACAGATTAAAGGGAACCAACACCCATAAAGAAAGAAAAAATAACAGACAATATGTCACATGCTGGACTGCATTGTATGTAATAATCAATACCGTTAAGAGCATATACATATCCCTCTAAAATATAAAACAATAATGCAGTCAAACCTGCTAATGCGACCATCTGTCTATAACGACCACCTGCTAATAACGACCGCTCTCCGGTCCTCCCCTGACAAATCATGTGTTAAGCAACCTGAGTAATGCCAAACGCGACCTGCCAAACAAGACCAGCGACCACCCCATTTGGGTCCGACGCACGTTTAAACCTGTGTCTAGCGACCAAAAATAACACTTGAGTGTGCCTTTCGTGCCGTTCACTGCAGCACCTGATGCTGATCCTGAAATGCGTCAAACAAAGACACTTCACTCAACATCACAACCGAATTTGACATCTAACAAGTATTTTAATAGCCTAGGCGGGGTGTTTCCTCGTGTTTCTAATTCTGTTCAATTATAATCCGTGTGCTTGTTACGACCAAACGATACATCTTGACTTCAGAATTCTATAGAACACTAATATGAGCATTTCAAAGTGCAGTATCTTGATGAGTAAATAAATTGACACATTTTGCTATTTCAATTTCGCGTAATTCAAAGATACAAACATTTAATATCATATGAAATGTAATGCCAATTTATGTATAATTTCAATTTGTGTTGTGGTTATGCATGCAACAAACACTTACATAAACTACAAAGTACGAACACGAGCGTGTACCGATGCCGATTAATTTTACATGTGTATATAGTCATGATATTATGAGACCAGAAATTCGAAATGGCGGCCAACTTGTCGAATGCGACCATCTGTCTATAGCGGCCACTTTTCGCCGGTCCCTTGAGTGGTCGCTAAAGACAGGTTTGAATGTACATTGAAATTATTGAAACATGTACAGTTTTGACCTTAATATGGTAAGTCATCATTTCGTTGCGCCTTACCACGTTTGTATTACCTTGGTAATCGAAACAAAAACACAGAGCGTTAACCTGTATTTGAAATACTCTTTTTCGACTCCTTGGGGAGAATTCCACCCAAGCTACATGTACTATAACAGGTGCTTACATGTGTTACGAACACCTGTGATGCAATGATTCAACCCATGCTCATTGTTACGGATAATATATAGGTATTTACTACCAGACAGGTTTAAGACTGTGGGAGTATTACCACCCTTTATGTTCCTAAGCAATTATTATATAAATACATTACAGTTCAGGCCTGGGTTTGCGCTGCCTCACGCATGCATTTAAGTGATCCATTAATTTTGTACATTTTCAACCAAAATCACTTGCAGCTTTCAAACTTCTCGTGTATGGTAAAATAATAATGAAATGGGTTTTGATTTGTCAAATGTCTTAAAGGGATCTAGTAACTTTGTTGACATGTGCAAAAAGTAATGAAGGGTTGATGCAATGTATATTGTTGTTTATTATGTCCACAGGGTATTGTGTGAAAATTTGAAGTAATGAGCAAAAAAGCAAAGTGATATTCAATAACTCACTGCACTCACTTTGTACACGGTTTCAAAAGTCCGGGGGAGTTTTTCTTATCTGAATACTTCGATCGTACATATCTTTTTAACGAAAGGGAAATTTGAAAAACCGAAACCGGTCCCATGATTTTATTGTTAATACGAATACAACAAGGTATGAGGGAACCGCTTTAATTAAAATTTTATTTTCAGGATTTGGACAATGTTACTAAGTCCCTTTAATAATCATGGATATATACAATATTGAATTTGAAAGCATGTATAGACGGTTTCCGACCGTATAGTCAAGAGTTTTCGAATTCAGCGACTTCACGCGAACGATTGAGATACAATCAAACATGGATTGTCTCTGTTTTCACTAGGTAACTGTATTAATTTGCAATGAAAAACGCACATATCATTATCAAGAATCTTACAATTAAATTGTAATATGATTGAAGTCTCAAACATTAATTTTGTGAAAAAAGTCATGTTAATGGAACACTTTAATATATTTTACTTGGCGATGGAATTATGAAAAGAAAATGAATAACACTGTGCACAGCGTCTACATGCAACAGCGAGCACGAACGGAAGATGTTGTTTGCATTTCTCTTCCCCGTCCATATTTGGCAAAGTTGAACTTGGGTCTAATTAACATAAATACGTCACTTACCAATGACCTGATTGGCTGCCACTTTGCATGGAACATTCATTCGTCTGTATTTGTGTGTGAACCCTTTAAAGGCCAATCAGTGTTGTTCTACCATATGTTATGAATAGACCTCAGTCCAAGATATCGTGGGTCCAGTACTCAGGGGTTAATGCTATGCTATGATGACGTATTCGGGGTGTGATCATAAGGCTGCATAACAGCGCGGGAACTGTATTATTTTGGATTTCAACAATTCTTTTAAATGTAAGCTTTGGTGCGCTGCATGCGGGATTTTGGTTCCTTTTTCTTAATGATTTGGGGGCGTAAACGGTCCACTTTACCAACACAAACCTACAGGCTGCAACGGGTTGATTTAGTACCCACACTCACCGCATGCCAGAGTTTGGATTACTTTCGTAGTTGGTTGCGCCTTGTTCGGGTTATACCTCTTTATTTTCCTAAACACTTCGGAAAGTAGGATTGTTGCACACCGTTTTGTTATTTATAATTGTTTAATAAATACATATCATCATGATAATTACCATTTAGATACCGGACACAATGGTCACATTATTTACGTGATTACAAATACATTTTATTTGGTGGCTGTCTTGGCATAAGTGGATTTGGTCGATTTGACTCTAGTATTGTTACCCCCTTTGCATAATAACACTACTGTTGTACAGTCGTTGCAGAAACTACATATATTGACCATTGAAAAGACAAACAATCTGGAATTCCAAAGATTTCAACACTTTGTCATCCTCAGTGAGTAACCTGTCCTAGAAATCCAGAGTACCTGCGTAACCAGCATTGGTAAGTATATTCAAAGTGGCTCAAAATTGTTGTATTTATTTTGATCGCAATATCAATAATTACATTTAAAAAGACGTGTTACATGTTGTGTATATTAATAATATTGATTCTGGTCGGACTGTATTATGTACGTAGGTATCCAAACGATAACTAAACCTTTGATGCAAACTGTAAGTAGTGTGAACCTTATGATATGTTATATCGTATGTTATATGCAGCAACATGTAAAATCAGGTTCAATTCAATTTGACATTATCATTATTATGCTTAAACATTCTAAAGGTTGGTAAAGCCTTTTTTTAATTGCGTTTAATCTTATCATATTTAGTAGTATATTATTGTTAACACGGTTCAAGTGTATTTCAAACGATATAATGCTAACGCACATAGTGCTGTGTTTACATTAAACTATTTGTGTGGTGATCCATGTAAAGAGGAGCTCTAACACAGATGTATAATTTCCGTCATGTTGTTTGCACTTCAAATTCATTTCAATTTAGTTCAAATTATTTCATCCATAACTGATAATACAGATATATAATATGTTACATACTGTTCAAGATAATGTTGTTTTTAAGTCGGTTTGTGTGCTCTGGACGTGACTAGGGTATTGTGTGTACTAATTGGCTATGAAAAAACACCTTAAATTTACTAAAGTTTATGCACAATTACCATTATTTATTTTTGTTTTCTACATCATTAATCAGGAACACACAAAATAATAAGAACTGCATTGCTTATTGTTTTGGTGGGCTGGTTACTTGGTTGTATGTATAACTTGACTTTCAAAAATCCATTTAACAGTTTAATAATTTAATGAAAATTCAAAATACAATGCAAACGGAGGTAAGACATATAAGGACTGTACATGACCAATGGTGTAGGGTTAAAAAAAAAAACCTACATAATCTTACTGATCTAAATAAAGAACAGCAGACATTGCTTCATTTTCTCCAACGGGCGTTTATTATTGACCAGTTTCGAGGCTTCAGGGTAAATGAAATGAAGATTCATATAAGATCGTATGACTATTTAAAACAGGCAGAAAAGAGAGTAAGTAAATGCAGCATATGTTACAGACGGAATCAATATGTATAATTTGTGGAATTTGCATGTCGATTATTGTAATTGTTTATGTATTGTGTGTATTGTATTATGGAACATCATTAATATCAAACATCACACAGTATACATATCTTGAGAAATGTAGAGTACAATTTTCGAGGTAACGTTTGATGAAGCTAATTTACCCATACCACAACTTGCATGAACACAATCGTTCAGATATGGCTGAGATATCCATACATACATTATTATCCTTGTAATATTGCTCCTGCATTGTTCCATACTTTTGATACCAACAGAATTTGTGATTTATGTTTAATAATTTCTCCATTTCACGTGTCTTCCAATAACGGCTACTATTTGAATATAAATTGCCCTGTGTAACTTAATCCTACATATATGTGTATTCTAAGAGCAAGACAGAATCAAACCTCTCATCCTCGAATGATAACAAAACAACGTTAGTTACTGAAGTTGAGTTTGATGAGAACTGTACTAGCCCTAATATACTACAGTATGTGGTATTATAATGTGATGCTACGAATAATGTTAATGTTATACTGTAGCAGTTATAGAACGCAATGTATTATAGGTGCCCTATCACAGACGCATTATTACCCGTGGTTCACACCCACACACTTATCTTGCACACCATCTCAACTCCCATGAGAGCAAACTAGCCCAATCAGCTCTCATTTTAGATAGCGCGACAGACTGCCATTATAAATGATACAATTGTTGAATTGTGGCGGATACAATATCATATAAATAATATACAAAACATAAACTGTCAATAACAATCACACAGTTAATGCCAAATTGTTACATCATCAGTGTGTTATCATGTCATGGAATCTGTGACACATTATTGTATCTTATATAAGTGTATGTTTGAAGCGATCTAGTAACTGTGTTGACATGTGCAAAGAGTGATACATGGTTGATACAATGTGTCTTGTTCTGATGTGATATAATATGTCCACTGGGTATTGTGTGAAAATTCATGTTGAATAAATGTTATATGGCCGAGTAATGAGCGAAAATTCTAAGTGATATAAATTACTTATTGCATTAACTTTGTACACGGTAACAACCATCAAATGGATAGTTTAATATACTACTTAAATCGTAAGTATCTTTTTAACGAAAGGGAAATACAAAAACTCAAAACCTGTCCCACGCCTCTTTTGTTAATAAGAATACAATTAGGTATGAGAGAACCGCAAGATTCCAACTAGATTTTGAGGATTTGGACAATGTTACTAAATCTGTTTAATATATGCAAAATATAATGTACATTTAAGTTAATAATGTACATTTTGTATGAATAATTGATAATATCCTTGTCAGGACCCACCCGTCTGTTAATGTTTGAAACACATACAACAATTAAACATTATTGCGAAACATTTGCAAAATGAATAATGTATTATGTATCGCTATATCAATTGCCTCTTACAACATGGGTATCAAACTATAAAGCCTAAATTACCACTTTACGAAGGGGTGTGTTATTCATACAAAACAATTAATTACCGAAACTCACGGAACCAACAAGGTAAATGATAACATGGGCGGAAACGTTTTTGAAGTACGCCAATATACCTGCGCACTTTTGGAGACACATGAGGCACTGTAGAAGCGTGCGTCAAATACAACGGAGTAGTCTTTGTCTGCAGACCACTGAACAATTAAAATAGTATCGCGACGGGTTTTCAAATTATATAATTTGTCTGGCAACCCATTGTTGTAGACTTGGTTGAATAGACTACTATACGACTGTTACATTTCATTTTTAAGAACATCATTCTTGGTTGGTGGTTTCCTTTAAGAATATGAGATGTTTTCCCCGAATATGAACATGTATCCTAACATTTGGTCTTGAATAAAGGCTAGTTTCCATCTTGAAAACAACCTGTTCTGGAACTCACAGGCACCAATGACTTTCTTTAAGCGGGCGACCTGGGAATCCACGTCAGTGGGCGATATTGTATACCTACTTTTGTACTTTTAACAAACATGTCATTATTTAGTATTTTGCTCTCGGCCCATTTTGTTTCCATTTTTGGAGCGATAAATAAAGCAAAGAATGTGAAAATCTGATGAAACTCCAAAATTGTCTTTGTGTGTAGCACACATGTTAGCTTGGCACGCGAAGTACCAACCAAGAGGCGTAACAAGATAACTATTGTTGAGGGGGCGGGGGGGGGGGGGGGGTTCGAAACTCGCACTATGTGTCCTTCCTAATGAAAACTGGCAAATTAAAATAAAAATTTTGTCTTGGATCATCCGTGATATCAAGTACTCAAGGAAGGGGTATATGGATAATGCACATCGATAATCTCAACATGGTTATATGTATGTGCATGTTAAAGTAGTCCCCTATCCCGATCATTTGTTTACATTCATACATGTCATGCCTGTGCGTGTAAGTTATAGTTCCCGAATTGGAACCCGACATCCGTAACTGGTTTTCTGGTGGGTGACACTTAAAACATAATTATAACTCATAACGAACTGATAACCTCGTTTGACATGTGCACATAATGGACAAATGGGTATTTCTGGAATCTTAGAAGTTTTGAGGAGTTCGTCACCATTACGAGACCACCTAAACACTTTGAGTGCCAGGAATCTCCGAGTTCTGGCATTTGTGTGCATTGTGTTGTGCAAAAATGCGAGCTTGGCACTCTAAAAGTTTAAATTGAGTCTGGGGTGTTTGAACTAAAGATTATAATAACACCAAACTTGAGATGACACGGGCCAAGGTCCTTTGGATGTAACGCATAATTATGTTGTCATAGTTCGGCACATTGAATACCAATCCAGGGTGCAGGGGGCAGGAGGTGACTTATATGAAAGATTCGAGCAAACAAATAACCCCAAAAAAATCAAATAAGACACAACAAATATCCCTCGAAGACAAAATGATAGTGATGACAATTAATACAAGCATACATTTGAATTAAAAATCGGCGCATTGTTGCTATTCAGTCCGTGCACTTCGGGTACAAGCAGGTTATTTATTGTATGGTAGGTTAGATATATGCAATAATATTTGTTTATCAACACCCATGAATGGTTTTGATTACGTGAATGTCGTGGCCCGTGGGATAGGAATAATAGTACAAATAATAATACATTGAATATAGAAATCTTATAATGCGCCAATTCCATGCAAACAACCTGTTGTTGAATTTACAGGCATCAATGAGTTTCTTTAATTGGCAGACCTGGGAATTCACGTCAGTGGGCGATGAGTAAATATCTACTTGTATACTCCCAAAAACATTGTATGTGTTGGTCTTCGGCTTTCTACCATTTTTCTTTTCCAATGCGATTAATAAAGCAAAGCATGTGAGACTCAGAAAAACTACAAAGCTTGTCTTTGTGAAGTAGACAGGTAAGCTTGGCACGCTTCGCACTAACCCAGGGGTGATACAAGAAGGGGGTGGTCGAGACGGTTGGAAACTCACACTAGCTGACAAGGGTAATGTCACCTGATTGTATTTTAACTAATCAAATCAGATAGAAACTATATTGCGAAGATCCCACCTATATGCAATATAATGCAAACACCCAATGCATATTGCGGCTCCCAGAAGAAAAACCATGGGCGCGAATTCGGCACAACTTGGCAGATACGGAAGGTTAGAAATATGCTATAATAATAATTTGTCAACATGCATTAATGGGTTAAGGTGAACGTCGCGGGATGATTATAATATAAATAAAAACAATATTAATCATGTAGAGAAAGTGTAATGCGCTAATTCCAACAACAACAACTAACAATTAATAAGGTGCAGTTACATTATCTACACACAGCGAAAAAACGCTAGAAAATATGATCATATTTGTAAAGGGATAGTTGAGTTCTGGTAAAGAGAGTACAGTTTGGTCAAACAGAATTTTAGTAAGCAAAACATGCACCATTACAATACGAATTGATAGTTATAACTCCACCATGCTCAAAATGAATGCGAAATTACAAATAACTAAGTATAAAACCTGTTATCATTCAAAAAGAGCCTTTAAAACTCAAGAGGGCGGTTTCTGAACACTCGTCGGTTTCAACCATTTTAAATAAAATATAGTGCATGTGATGCTATGTTGAAATAGTGATTAGATTAGAGAGAATATAAACAACTATTTAAAAACCACTTTTGTAAATGTTTTAAACGAGGAAGTATTTTCAAATTATTTTAACGGCTGGTTCAAAATTTTCGAATACTTGTGGGGCCCGACATTTATTACGAATGGTTACGTTTATGGATATTTCAGCCATTTCTTAACAGATTTTGATCAAATAAAGTTTATTCTGTCATTAAAATTGTATGTTCTTTCGAATGTTACACACAGTTTGTCATTGTCTTACAAACAAATTATTTTGAGTAACGCCCTCTATACCAAAACTCAACTACCCCCCTCCAACTAACAAATATGTGACAAATGATGAAAAAAAACTCTTTTCGTAAGACGAGAATATAAAATTTACACCGATAATGTCGTCCAAATGTAAAACAGAGACAAATAAGAGATTTGAAATAGATACTCTAGTAACATCGTCCAAATCCGTTCAACTTCTAAAGAAATCTAGTGGTTCTCTCAAACCATGTTGTATCCGTGTTACCAATATAAGCATGGAACAGGTTTGTTTTCTTAAAGTATCCGTTTCGTTATAGTGATGTTATTTTAAGATTGAAGTGTTCGGATTTGTAACGTTCCAATGGGTGGTCATAACCGGGTTCAAAGGGAGTGCAACGAGTTAGGGAATATAATTATCATTTTGACTAATTACTCCTCCATGTTACATCCCTAAACGTAAAGTATTCACAAAGTACAAAGAGGACATATACAATGACATAACTATACATGTTACCAACCATTCAGCACTTCCTGCACATGTCACTAGATCCCTACAAAGAGACAACACGGTTTTTGTAACACTGTAATTAAACAACTAAAAGGTGTAAGTTATCATAACGAATTCATAGTCATATTGTAATAAAGATGTAATAGTATATGACCAGCTGAGTTACACGGATGTTTTCATTAACAATACAGTCATAAGCACAAATGAAATGTTGGGTTTATTTTCTTCAGTTTTTTGAATATGTAATGTACCCTCATATGGATTCAAAAATCAGTTATTTCTAAACCGATTTTGATCAAACACAATTTATACTGTCTTTAAAAGTGTGTGCTCCTTTTTACATTATACACTTAGTTGTTAACATTGTTATCGTTATGCAGAGTATAACCTATATTATTGTACCGATATTATCCGAGCATATCCAGTAATTAGTATGTACTTCAGGACCATATTGTTGTCCTTCTTGCTCATGGGAACCTTCTTGCTCATGGGACAAGAGTTCCCTCTTCTTACCAATATATTTTCAACCAAGAAATAGTAGTAGTGAACAGACTAAACCAAATCGCAGATTCTAGAGATAAGGATTGCTCAATATCACTATAGAAAACGCCCACACACAACCACACAATTTCAGATACTGGCGTCTGAATAGATATCAATCATGCCAAGAAGATGCAAACAAACTGTTGTTTGGCATGGAGAGAAAATCATGATTCTCCTCTTGCATCAGTGGTTTTCTAAAGGCTGGCTACGTGGGAAAATATTTTGACTAATACAAGATGATCGGTTAATGACATAAAGCATTTATTTTGCAAAAGTCTGGATTTCAGTAATTGGCAACCAGCCTGGCATCCCATTTAAATGAAGCGACCGAACAACAAAAATAACTTATTCAACATCGAAGGGAACAAACATCATAACAAATGTGCAATACTTCTACGACAGAGAATATATTTGGCAAATAGTTCCAAAAAAAAATAAATAAAAAATATGTGTCGAGAATATTATACAATATGTACCAGCTAGTACAGAAGATTATGATCTATACTAGTAACATTGTCCAAATCCTAAAAATCCAATGTGAATTATAATGTTCCTTCATGGCTTGTTGTATTTGTATTCACTATAGAAGCATGGTACAGGTTTAGGTTTTTCGAATTTCCCTTACGTTAAGGATACATAGGCCAAAGCCAAAAGTATGGGGAAATGCGACGGGACGGAATTTGATGTATTTATTAATGTTTTAAGATAAGGATGAAATATTACAAGCCAAAATAACATTCTTTATCATTTGCTGCTTGGATTTCAAAATAAACTTAATTTAGGAAAAATCTGAAAAATATGTGTATAGTTAGTGTGAAATCACTGCTGTACATAGCTTATGAAGGAGGGTTCCCACCAAAATAATGTGAATATGTTCCTCTCAAAATACATTTTAGTTAATTAGCAAATTAGTTCATTTTAAAGCAAAAATACATGAAACTGTATTTTATTCTTTCAACTACACCCTTACTGTATACAAAAGAAAGGAAATGTGTGATGAAATTGCATTGAAAATGGGATTTAATCTGGAATTCCGTCCCGTCGCGCAATATCCGTCCCGTCGCAAAAGTGTCAAAGCCTCGTAGAATTTTTCTGAAAAGAGGAAATGAAAAATAAAATTGTTCGGGCATGAATCGATTGATACTTCAGAGAAGATGGCAATAAATAACTGCTCTAATATTGAGTGACGCTAAAAAATCAGAACGCGACGGGACGGAAAATGTCAGAATAAGGGATTTTTTTGCCCAAATAAAGAGGGCGGTATTATACGAAATGTGTGTGGTACAATTGTCCTATGTATGAGCTATCCAAAAACACTTCTATATTTTTTTAGAATGAATCTTATTTTTTTGTACGAGTCAAATTTTTCAAAATTCCGTCCCGTCGTGCTGTGAGGGCGCTTTCCATTATTTAAAAGTATATTACAGGAATCCGAGAGACGGTATGCTTAGCTGAACACAGTTCTGGAAACTGAAGATACTCACCTTTCCTATCATACGTGAAAGAAAATGATTTTTTCAATTTGAAATGTTTACCCTTGGGTTGACTACTTTTGGCTTTGGCCCACATTTTACTATTGAAGGGCTCATAATATTTCGACTAGATAGTCGAAACCGTGTACAAAGTCAGTACAATGAATTAGTGAATATCACTTTGCCCTTTTGCTCATTACATGGCCATACAAACGTCAATTTAGCTTAACATTTTCACTAGATACCCAGTGGACATATGAGATAACAGCATGTACCATAAAGGTGTTGCCACTCGCTCACTTCTTTGATTGAATGACAACACAGCTAAAAGTTGACATTTTCATGGACTGATTCATGCAATAATCGAACGCCCCAATACTTGTTTACATAATATTTTGAAGACACTGGTCATTGGGATGAAATTATACGATTTTAAGCGCCACGAAAATTTGCCTTTTCTATGCCTGTGTCCGCTCGGTTAGGCTCGCCATTGACTTTGTACATGTGTGACCTCTCTCGCGTTTTCTGTCGATTACGTGCAAAGTCAATACTGAGCGGATACCAGGATACATAGCAACTACGCAAGCCTCCCTTAAAATCATTAGTTGTCCCGTTTCCGGGATTATTTGTTACAAATGATACTTACAAGTGTCGTGCTAAGATCCTGAGCTACCACGCCGTGATTCCATTCCGCCTCTAAAATCAATAGGTGATATTTCCGACACAAATCAGAAGATGGTCTAAAAAAGTGACGCAAATTTCTAAAAACAAGATATCCGCGAGCTACATTCATCATGGTGCAAAGAACTGTCTTTTTTCCCCTTAAAAATTTAACGTAATGAATTGAACTTTTTGGGGATGCATTCCGAAAATAGAAAACATCACGCATACGCTTGCACAGCGCGCGTACTGCGCGCAGTAAGGAAGTAGGTCACTTTTCAGGGGTGAACGTTGTGCATAATCTGCCTCGGGATGGGAGAAAAGGGTGCGCGCGGCGGATGCCAAAACTTGTATGGTATGTTGTATCAACCATGTATCACTTTTTGCACATGTCAATAAAGTTGCTATATCCATTAGACTAAGACTTTTCCTGCTAACCCGCGAATGTTTGCTCGCACTAGTTAGAGCGAACCAACATGATAGCATTTCATCTAAGCTACTTCAATTTCGACACCGAGAGCTTTAATTTTATATATATCACACAAAATGGCCTACTGATGAGGCCACACCAATCTCGCAAAGAGACGACACAAATTCCTTTTTTTGTGTGCGGCGTCCCGTACTAACATGGAGACTGCCATGTTTACATTTGTGTGCATACCCCCAGCAAAGATGAAACGTTTTCTGGACTTCAAATCAAAAACTCGATTTATGATCATGTTGAAAGAAGAGACAATTTTGTCTTTGTTGAAACACAGGCCACAACAAAAAGTATATATAAAAAGAGAAGATATTAACCAACGACCATTCAAGACGGGGACGTGTGAAAATGTGACTAAATGTGGTTATTTAGCCAATAGAAACCATAGCTTTTTGACAGAACTGTCAGAGGTTGCCATAGTAACAATTTATTTGGGGTGAGCATGAACGTGCACACTACTGTATATGATTCGTGCCGAGCATGTACGATTTTCTCTAGCATGCCCCCAAAACAGCTTCGATGATACCGAACTACGTACCAAACATTCCTTTCCTTTGATTTGGAAAGGGCTGTGATTCCTCTTTGTCGTACAAAACAAAGGCTTGTAAAGTGAATGAACTGCCTACACGTATTTAAATAGTTACAGTTTTAAGGAATGAAAGTTTGTCATTTACCCAACTATTTCACCTAAACAATTGAGCTGTAGTAGGCCATGTGTTTTGAACTGGGCCAGTGAATAGGTGGTTTTGTTACATCTGATCAACATGCATGGTAGTTAAACAGAGTGCCAAACTTTTAAAACAAAGGCAAAATTGTCATATGTGGTATCAAAGTGAAGGCAATATAAGTGACTATTGATTTAAAATCAGAAATATAAATTTCAGTTCATCATTGTTGAGTTAATTTAAATTCTTTGGGGCAAAGTAGCAGATTTTTCATGGTGGAGGTGGAGGGGAGCATGAGGAGGGGAGCATAAATTTGGAGCATAATAGAAAACTGTGTAGAAACCATGCAAAGAGGAGGGGAGCATGAATTTTTGAGCATAATAGCATTACCCATGTACTGAGCACAGTGTATTCATGTGCAAGTATAATCACACACAACTTGACACAAGACTACTTTTGCCTTTGTGTGCTGGTCATGCAATTAATTGGGTCAAGTGCCCAATTGAAGAAACTATTGCTGGACACATTCTTGAAATTAAGAGCGATTAATCTACCACACAAAAGGAGATGTAATGAATAGGCTGTTTACTTCAGCATTGGGGGGGGGGGGGGGGGGGGGGTGGCTTCCTCAAGACTAGGGTAGTTTCTTATGAATGGGATCATTATGTACAATTACCAGATGTCATGAATAGTTAAACATTGGACAATTAAACATTTGGATAAACAAAATTCAAAGCCTAATCTAGAGCCTACCATGAGAAGAGGAGCATAAATTTGGAGCATAATTTAAAACTGTAGAAAGAATGTTGCAAAGAGGAGGGGAGCATGAATTTTTTAGTACAGTGTATTCACGTGCAAGTATAATCACACAAAAGACTACTTTGGCCTTTGTGCAGATAGATCTAGAGTGCTTTTACACGCATGATTACAATCACGAATATAATGTTTACAATCACTTTAATTATGTTGCATTGCTTTTACAAGACGAAAAAGACCATGCAATTACAATCACGTTTCTGGAAAAGTACCTGTAATAATTAACTAGTATGAAGTTGTATTTTAAGGATACTCAAACATACGTAAACATTATACAGTACTTAGAAACATTTTCTCATCTAACCTTTTCTCGCTTTTCGTTATATATTTACATATATTTGTTGACACACCTTATAGTGTTCTTTCAAATTGACATCATATTAGTAGATTCCTCATCCAATATAATTTATAATAATGTTTTCACGCGTTTGGATAAAGATACTTTGACTTTTTTGTCATGATCTATTGTATTGTGCATACCTAAATATTTTACAAAAAGATGATTGCACAAAATTACATTACCATATATGAAACATAGCAAATGATATACCAAACGAAAGGTACAATCACGCTTAATTGAATTATGCATACAACATTTCACTAGGTGGATAAGATTTTTCTCCAGTGGCGATTTTTAAATGGTACTTTTGTTGTCTAATTTTCGTCATATTTTAGCCCATTTTTTTGACACACCCTGTATAGTTGTTTTTAAAACAGCACAAATGGAATCCTGGTACCATATCCTTTCCAAAAATATATACCTTCATGGGTCCTGGATGTAAATTAATAACAATATTTTGACTTTAATAAAATTTGTCATGATCTCTTGAAAACCCCTCAGTGTAACGCTTACTGGCCCAGTTCAAAACACATGGCCAGTATCGAGATGGCATTGTTTTCCTGTCTGATGCCCATTTAGTTGCTTTTGCAGTGATTCCTATCAGAATAATAAATGCTCGTGGTGTAGATTATGCTGCGTTATGGCGGCAATAAATGCACGACTCCTGGGGTGGTATTCTGTAAGGATCTTAGGCGGTGAAGTTGATCTTAAGAGCAACTTTGGTATTCTGTAAGTTGCTCTTAGAGTTGCTCTTAAGACCAACTCTGAAAAGTTGCTCTTAACTTAAGAGCAACTTTTCGAATATGTAAATGTATGCAAATATATGCAAATAAGCATCCTAAGATAAGAGGTATTCTGTAGATGAAGATAAGAGCAACTTTTTGATCTTATCTTAAGACTGCCTACAACCAGTCTTAGTTTGAATTAAACACAACACAAAAAGGAAGTCCCCCGTCATCAAAACAGCGTAACTTTTTAACGAAACGGTTTTGAGCAAAATAACTTGGCAGAATTGTTTCTACACTTATTGACTAACTTCTGTTTTAACATTAAATTGGTCCGTCAAGTCATGCATGAGTGAGTAACATTTTGACTCTTGTGACTTTTGAAAAGTGACAATTTTGCCTTTAATGTGTGCTCACTCATGCATGACTTGACGGATCAATCTCATTTTCACAGAGAATTTAGCCAATAAGTGTAGAAACAATTCTGCCAAGTTATTTTGCTCAAAACTTATTTTACGCTATTTTGATTAGGGGGGGGGGGGAACTTACTTTTTTTGTGTTTTTAGAACGCGTGATCAAAATGGCCGACGAATTATTGTTATATCAATTTTGGCGGCGGCAGGAGCAGCTAAATCGCAAAGGTCAATTTTAAAAAGTAGAAGAAAATTCTCCCTCTATGATGCTCCTATCTACAATTTTCGTTGCATTTTCGCAACGCACTTTGATGACATGTTTGACTGCAGTTGACGTAATGCAATTTTGGACGAATTATTCTGTTACTAGGTGTGGTACAGTGGGTACACCATATAATTATGATATGAATAAACAAACAAACCCGTTTATAAACGGGTTGGTTTGTTTATTCATAATTAATTATATGGGGTACACAGTTGCTAAGGCATAAGCATATTTTGCGCGCAAATTGCTTATTGCGCGTTGTCGGTGCGCGCACGATGCGCGCAACATATACTACTTAGAATATGCTTTCATTGCTCAGTAACATAATGATTGACTGAAATTCACTTCATAAATGCACGTTTTTATTATTGTTCCTTGAGAGTTTGAGCAATAAATTGTATACGTGTCCGTATTTAAAACATGTAAAAATAAATATGAACAAATATTTTCTTCAAACACTTATAGATAAGCAAATATTATTACATCTCAATTACATCTTAATTCCATCTCAAGGAAATAGAGGACGCTTAATCTTATCTTTATTTTCTATGAGAGTTTGTTCAATTACACATTTCTTTATTAACTGAAGTTTGTTTAAATGAGTAATATGATTGCTGTTATATTGTCATACTGTTAAAAGATATGTTGTAGTACTTTAATATACTTTGCAACAATGTGAAAAAAAGAATATCCATGAACGATATGAACCAAATCAATCAATCAATCAATCAATCAATCAATCAATCAATCAATCAATCAATCAATCAATCAATCACTCAATCAATCAATCAATCAATCACTCACTCACTCACTCACTCACTCACTCACTCACTCACTCACTCACTCACTCACTCAATCAATCAATCAATCAATCAATCAATCAATCAATCAATCAATCAATCGTGATGTGGCCACGTGGTATCTACTTGACAATTCTGCAAAATGATTAGTTGTTCATCAATGAAAACAAAGACGATGATTGGTCGAATGGTTATTAATGGGCGTGGCTCATGAATATTTATGAGCTAATTAATTATTCATTATTCATGCTAAGATCGTCCTAAGAGCAACTTACTGAATACCACTTAGGCACATCTTAGGGAGCTCTTAGAGTTGATCTTAAGAGCAACTCCTAAGAGCAACTCTAGGATGAACTTACAGAATACCACCCCTGGTATCATTATTATCTAAACCCCTCAAAAAAAGTTCGGAAACTCAAGTTTGATCGATTATATAACTTTTCTTATGAAATCATAATGGTTATATTTGGTATCACTTGAAAGAGTGTGTATACCTCTTTAAAATGATACCAAATTTGTAAGCATCACGAGCACGAGGTATGCGCAGTACATTTGAGAATATCAAAAGTGAAATGTCACAAAATGCGCCAAAAAACTTCAGTAGGAAGGTCTGACACCCATATCACGGTCTTTATCAAGTTCAAATTCTTTCGACGATGAATATCTTGACAATGAAGAGATACTCTTGAACATGGTATCAGACAAAAGCTTGTTTAATTATCTTTCCAATGACACCTCACTTAGAATGATTATGAAAGCCGGAAAGGTACAATTAAGGTGAATATTGGGGAAGATCGACAGCAAAATGTAAACAAAATGCATTTGATTGTGTGAAATTGAAGGCGTTGCATCCAAAAACGACCTTTTGTTGGGATATTTTAGTACTTTACTTTACATAATCATTATGAAATTCAACATCATGTTGAAGCGTGTTAATTTGTCAATATAATAATGCCCCATTCATAGTAGTTATATGATTGAGGTGTGTGTAGTACCTCTAAATGTATGGTGCTCAAAAAGACACATTGCAATGTCGATGTTCTACTGTTTGATATGTGGTAATAAGGGCATACCTACACGGTCAAAGAGGGCGCTAATATGCCAGTTATGTCCAGTTTGCGTAGGTTTAGAGAAATTTGATGCATTTTCAATACATCAAGTTTGTGAGTTTCCTGTACTGCACACAAATGAGATATCATGTTAAAGATAAATTAACGAGCTTTCC
>JBAMJV010007540.1:45000-80538 GCA_037951105.1 Echinarachnius parma
ATCTTAAGTTAGATTTTCAAACCATGAGCAAGGCCTCTGAACAAGTTTTGATTTAATGACTCTTAAACAAAAATATATTACTGTTAACATTTTTTTAAATATTGGTCTTTTACATACATTATGAAAATTAAAATGCCAATTTCTACAAAACGTGAAACGGACAAGTGCAGGGTTTGACTCTGTCATGTCACAACATCTTTTGTTCCAATTATCCTTATGAGCTGCATTTATTATTTTGATGAATATCATTTTCAATCAATATTGTATTTACAGAGCTATCACACTCCTACTCAGAGGTCAGTGTGTTTTCTGTTTCCAATCTCTCTGTAGCAGGAAACTGTCTACCAGAATTCGTGCGATGCATCATGTTTGAGCCTGAAGAAGGGTCAAGGGAATTGTCTGCGGAAGATGTTCATCTCCTTACTCAACCTGATGAGGGCTGGAGACATAGAAACCAACCCTGGTCCTAAGAGCAAGACCAAGACCAAAGGATTAGATACTGATTCCGGGTATGTTCTTCTTTCACAAGTGTTGCATGTTTTTATATGCATTTATGTATTCATGTATTTATTGATACTATGTTCTAAAGGGGGGGGGGGGGGGGGGAGCGGGGGGGGGGGGGGTATTCGTCCGCGGTTCTAGAGTCGCCCTAGTGTTAAATCTCCTCCTCCTTTCAGCGCACCTGAATTTTGACTCTTTTCACTTCAGCTATTGTCTACAAATCTCCTTCAAAATGAATGTCGACTTGTTCAAATCGTTTTTGATACAATTATGCATGAATTCTACTTAGAATATCAAATCCCTTTCCCTTATTTATATTAGACATGCTGTCCATCTTTGACAAGTTTTTCTTTCACGCTGCTAGTATGTATGTATCTTTTATTCAATAAACCTGTTTCATATAAACAACCTAATACATCGTGCCAACTGGAGAAGTTCACGAATGGAGAATGCTTTAAGTGATGAAAAACATGATTCATATTATACAATTTCAATATAGCTCACTGACATAGAAACAAACTACCCAATCGTTTGAGGCACACTTACTCCTCAACGCTTTGTTGTGTGTATTATTTAGTAGTTTTTAGCATAATTCCCCCATCAATATGATGGACTTTGAGCGTTTGTGAGAGCGAATGATGATATCACATCGGTTCATTATACTATTTTGAAAGAATATGATTATACAACAATAGTTATTTAGTAGTATATAATTTGATATGGTGTACAATCATGTTGTTTCTTTCTTCCATCGTGTGTTATTCATTCATTCATCACAGCCCACCTCCACACACCCTATCCGATGCGATCATCATGGCGCTAGCTAGAGAAGTCCCGCATGACAGGCTTCATGATATAGGCGTCGCGCTCGGGAAGACCTGGGACGAGGTTAACAACATATGGATCAAGCACCTCAAGGACACCGCACTGGCTGCGACAGAGGTTCTCATGGCGTGGAAGACGAAGAATGGCGCTGGACCTGAGCAGGCACGGGAACTGCGGCGTATCTTGGCCACAGCGAGATTGGAGCATCTGACAGAAAACTTTGCTACCATTTCTATTCGAGGTATGTTATACAATATTCATAAGTATGTACATTTCTTCAGACTAAAGCAAAGTGGCCAGGTCAACTGCTTTGATAAGATATAGGGGGCTAGGGAGATTACCTAATAGTCGCATCCATCACATTCATATAACAATTATTGAGACCTATAACAAACGTCGGAAAACGAACCCCTTGATCTTTCAATACAAGACTATTAATAAGACTAGGATCTACACAACATGAATCATATAAGACTAGTATGGGCATAGCCGCGCTATATTGTGATATCGATCTGGTGGCCAGCCTGTTATGGCGGCCATGCATTTTCAAGCTTAAACAACTTTTTAGTTTAGTCGAAGAAAAATACACATTTCTACAATAAGTCTGGTGCCTAAGGCAGTATTAAAATGAACAATAATTATCAATTACAACAGGAATATTTTGTTTGTTTAAACATTCTTTGGCAGTAAGTGTGCCTTTCTTTGTAATTTTTGTGACAGGAACCAAGTCTGGAGGAACCAAGCGAGGACTCGACATTGAGACTTACAGGAAAGTTCTCGTCGACCAATACAAGGATAAGAACATACAACTGAAGCCATGGGACAAGAGTGCTGCCACCGAGTTTGCAGACCAGCACACAACAATAACACTGCACACTATCGACAAAGGATCGCGAGGTATCGATGAACCAAGAAAAGTACAAATACAAGATTCGATAAACGGCATCTTCCGAACTAACGTCAACGGTAAGCTGCCATGTCGTATACTCCTTCTAGGTCCAGCTGGTCACGGAAAAACCACGACAGTTGACAAACTATCACACGACTGGGCTATCGGAGCACCGGATTCTCCCCTTCGTGACGTCTCTCTCCTGTTTGCTTTGAAATGTAGACAAATGGACAAGAACACGTCACTTGGACAAGCTATCAAATCACAACTCCTGCGATCTCTTCCGAAGCGTACCAATGTCACACAAGATGATATTGAGCACCTGATAGAGGAGAATCAAGACACGTGTCTTGTTCTTGTCGACGGATATGACGAGTTTAATGGTAGTATCTTGATTGATAATTCGAGCCTAGTTCAGCTGATCCGGGGTGATAGTTTAGCAGAGTGCCGAGTCCTCGTTACAAGTCGTCCCAATAGGAAGGAAGACTTCCATCATACCGATATTCCCAAGAGCTTCGCCGTGATGGAGATTGAAGGGTTTTCACCGGAAGACTCAGACAACTACATCAAACGTTTCTTTCAACCCGATCAGTCCAAGGCAGACACATTAAGAGAGCATATTACACATTGTAGCATGGCATTCATGACTAAGGTTCCTTTCTTTTGCATGGTCATATGTACTTTGTGGCAAACTGGTTTACTTAAGGGGACCCTTACACTAACAACCGTTATGACGGGTTTGATTAAATACCTTTGTCACCATGCTCTAGCTAAAAAAGCTCCATCTGACCGAGTAGATAAAACAAGTTTTGAAGCAGACTGTGTGAATTCACTGCATGCGCTAGGAAAAGTTGCACTAAGATGCATGGTCAATGACTCTGACTCTGACTCTGTCTCTGACTCTAACTCTAACTCTGACTCTGTCTCTGACTCTAACTCTAACTCTGACTCTAACTTTGACTCTGACTCTGACTCTGACTCTGCCTCTCAAAATATCCTTTTTGGCACAAATGAATTTGAAGAATGTCAAACAGAAATGCAATTCGCGATTGATTTGGGAATTTTGATCAAAAATCTAAGCATAAATGAGTCAGTCGAAACTTTTGATTTATCTCAATCTTCAATCGAGTTTATGCATAAATTAGTGCAAGAATATTGTGCGGGGATTTATTTCGGTAAATTAGTTCAGGGACATAAAAACGCAGCACTGCGCTCAATTAGAAGTAGAGAAAGGGTTATGCAGGTTGAAAACGTACTGCGATTTGCTGTTGGCTCGTCAGGTCATTCTTTCCTTCCCATTATGCAACATATTCTATCGCTGGACTGGCCCCATATTGAAGATAAATCATTATGGAATGACCACCGCCTTCTTCTGGACTTCTTGAGCGAATTACCTTCTGCCAACCCAGAACATGCCCCTGACATAGGAGGATTGGCCGGGATACTACATTCATATTTTACCAAAACCGGCCTTCATGTTAAAAGCGCACATTCCAACACAATTAGAGGACTGGAAAGACTACCAGAGAACATAAAGCAAGAGGTGAGTAAATACTAGTACATGTATAACTCGTATTTGTCTTAATCGTGAGAAAGAAATATAACAATAAGTGTCATATTAAAAATAGATTGAGATGATATAATGATTACACATGTGTTACGAATATAAATTATAATTGCTGCGGGGCACATGGGCGTCAATGGAGGTAATGCCCCCCCCCCCCCCCCTTCCCACACCCCCCACCAAAACAAAAAGAAGAAGAAGAACATAACAGTAATAAAAAATAAATAGATAAATAAATAGATTATGCCCCTCCACCCCCACACATGTTTGTATACGTATATCATTAGGTATGTTTGATTCGATAGCTAGCACTACATTATACAATCGCTGGTATTCACCAAAACACACATAATGACGATCGCAATAACCACCCCCCCCCCCCCCCCCCTCCCCCCTCCACATACACAAACACACCATTTTCAGAAGCTGTTGACCTCGACGGGTCACTTCATGATGTCACTGATGTGGAACGGGTCATCGCATGAACATTTTTTTTCAAACATATATTATCACGCACACGTTACATCCAACCAGTCAAGTGAATGATGCACTAAATTTGTAAAATATAAACAAAATGACTTGAAAATATTGAAGGTTTTGCTTTTCTCGTGTACATTGCTGTTTGTCATCCGGTAGCAGAATACAATTAGTTTAACATTATCAAAGGTAGCCCTAATTATGGACAAATATAAGATTGAAATGAAAAGCGTTCGATTGTAATCAAAAGTATCCGAATACAGATACGTTCATCTTTCATAGTATTCGAATACGTTTGCTTCACACACGTAAGTATATCCCTCAACACACAAATCAAACGTCGACTTCCTGTGGAAACTAACACGGGCTCCGCGGAGAACTATTTTGTATTTTATAATTTGGACTCAGATTAATTATCGCTATTGTTTACTTTGTTTCCTGAATATGTGGATTATCGAGAAGAAGACGAACGCGAGCACTATCACAATCTTTAGGTGGAATGTTGCAGTTTGTTTTCAGGACATCATTATAAGAATTATCCTAGAGGAAAAGTTAGTAAGCTGGCTATCACATATATAACTTTACCATCTGTTTTTCTTTTGTTTAGTTTTTTTTTTGAGGGGGGGGGGGGGGGGGCTTTGTGAAAGTCATGTATTCATTTCCCGAATATTTGTCTCTACATCTAAATATGACTTTGTCTAATTATGAAATGTCATTTTTATCATGATAATACCCCATGAGCATGAAAAGGGGAACCACCAGGGAAAGAACAACACATAATTGTATGTTTTCCCAGGTAGCAAGCCAACGTTGGACCAACGTCGGAAACTTGCAAACTCGTTGGAACTCGTTGGACGTTGGACAATCTCGTTGGATCAACGTTGGACCAACATCGGTAACTCGCAGTGAAAAAGAAGTTGGACAATCTCGTTGGACCAACGTTGGACCAACATCGGTAACTCGCAGTGAAATGTACGTTGGACAATCTCGTTGGACCAACGTTGGATCAACATCGTTAACTCGCAGTGAAATGGATGTTGGACAATCTTGTTGGACCAACGTTGGACCAACATCGGTAACTCGCAGTGAAAAAGACGTCGGACAATCTCGTTGGACCAACGTTGGACCAACATCGGTAACTCGCACTGAAATGGACGTTGGACAATCTCGTTGGACCAACGTTGCACCAACATCGGTAACTTGCAGTGAAATAGTCGTTGGACAATCTCGTTGGACCAACGTTGGATCAACATCGGTAACTCGCAGTGAAAAAGACGTTGGACAATCTCGTTGGACCAACGTTGGACCAACATCAGTAACTCGCAGTGAAATGGACGTTGGACAATCTTGTTGGACCAATGTTGGATCAACATCGGTAACTCGCAGTGAAAAAGACGTTGGACAATCTCGTTGGACCAACGTTGGACCAACATAGGTAACTCGCAGTGAAGAAGACGTTGGACAATCTCGTTGGACCAACGTTGGACCAACATCGGTAACTCGCAGTGAAATGGACATTGGACAATCTCGTTGGACCAACGGTGGACCAACATCGGTAACTCGCAGTGAAATTGACGTTGGACAATCTCGTTGGAGCAACGCTGGACCAACATCGGTAACTCGCAGTGAAAAAGACGTTGGACAATCTTGTTGGACCAACGTTGGATCAACATCGGTACCTCGCAGTGAAAAAGACGTTGGACAATCTCGTTGGACCAACGTTGGATCAACATCGGTAATTCGCAGTGAAAAAGACGTTGGACAATCTCGTTAGACCAACAGTAATGAGTGGACTCAAGTAGAATTACAATCATAAATAGAAGTGCGCCATCCCCGGTGAATTACCATATAGGATCGATATCGGGTGTCAAGAGACCATGTATGAGTTGGGCCATCGATCTACAAGCAGTTAATAAAGTAAGCTTTCAACTATACTCGTGTGCCTACTTGTATTATATTACAACATGGTGTCTGAAGTGAAAGTGACTGTATGTCTGATTCGATTCGCCATGACCTGTGTTGTAGAAATGCTAATTTGAATCCATTTTGGGAGGCGAGCTTCACGGTTGATGTGTGACCGGATATACCATCCAGAAAACGCTTTATTGAGAACTGTACTGTTCGTTATCAACGGTGCATAGCTAGTAGGAAGAAAGAGCTCCAGAAGAGGCAGAAGCGATACTATGACCAGGGTGCCAAGTCGCTGCCGGTGTTGAAGTCTGGAGAACGTGTGTACTACCAAGTGGGAAAAGAATGGAAACCTGGCGTAGTGACAACTCAAGATTCAACGCCCCGCTCGTACCACATCCAGAGTGAGAAAGGTGGGCGGTATCGCCGGAACAGACATCATCTAAACCCAGGTAGCAAGCCAACGTTGGACCAACGTCGGAAACTTGCAAACTCGTTGGAACTCGTTGGACGTTGGACAATCTCGTTGGATCAACGTTGGACCAACATCGGTAACTCGCAGTGAAAAAGAAGTTGGACAATCTCGTTGGACCAACGTTGGACCAACATCGGTAACTCGCAGTGAAATGTACGTTGGACAATCTCGTTGGACCAACGTTGGATCAACATCGTTAACTCGCAGTGAAATAGACGTTGGACAATTTTGTTGGACTAACGTTGGATCAACATCGGTAACTCGCAGTGAAAAAGACATTGGACAATCTCGTTGGACCAACGTTGGACCAACATCGGTAACTCGCAGTGAAAAAGACGTTGGACAATCTTGTTGGACCAACATTGGACCAACATCGGTAACTCGCAGTGAAATGGACGTTGGACAATCTTGTTGGACCAATGTTGGATCAACATCGGTAACTCGCAGTGAAAAAGACGTTGGACAATCTCGTTGGACCAACGTTGGACCAACATCGGTAACTCGCAGTGAAAAAGACGTTGGACAATCTCGTTGGACCAACATCGGTAACTCGCAGTGAAATGGATGTTGGACAATCTTGTTGGACCAACGTTGGACCAACATCGGTAACTCGCAGTGAAAAAGACGTCGGACAATCTCGTTGGACCAACGTTGGACCAACATCGGTAACTCGCACTGAAATGGACGTTGGACAATCTCGTTGGACCAACGTTGCACCAACATCGGTAACTTGCAGTGAAATAGTCGTTGGACAATCTCGTTGGACCAACGTTGGATCAACATCGGTAACTCGCAGTGAAAAAGACGTTGGACAATCTCGTTGGACCAACGTTGGACCAACATCAGTAACTCGCAGTGAAATGGACGTTGGACAATCTTGTTGGACCAATGTTGGATCAACATCGGTAACTCGCAGTGAAAAAGACGTTGGACAATCTCGTTGGACCAACGTTGGACCAACATAGGTAACTCGCAGTGAAGAAGACGTTGGACAATCTCGTTGGACCAACGTTGGACCAACATCGGTAACTCGCAGTGAAATGGACGTTGGACAATCTCGTTGGACCAACGGTGGACCAACATCGGTAACTCGCAGTGAAATTGACGTTGGACAATCTCGTTGGAGCAACGCTGGACCAACATCGGTAACTCGCAGTGAAAAAGACGTTGGACAATCTTGTTGGACCAACGTTGGATCAACATCGGTACCTCGCAGTGAAAAAGACGTTGGACAATCTCGTTGGACCAACGTTGGATCAACATCGGTAATTCGCAGTGAAAAAGACGTTGGACAATCTCGTTAGACCAACAGTAATGAGTGGACTCAAGTAGAATTACAATCATAAATAGAAGTGCGCCATCCCCGGTGAATTACCATATAGGATCGATATCGGGTGTCAAGAGACCATGTATGAGTTGGGCCATCGATCTACAAGCAGTTAATAAAGTAAGCTTTCAACTATACTCGTGTGCCTACTTGTATTATATTACAACATGGTGTCTGAAGTGAAAGTGACTGTATGTCTGATTCGATTCGCCATGACCTGTGTTGTAGAAATGCTAATTTGAATCCATTTTGGGAGGCGAGCTTCACGGTTGATGTGTGACCGGATATACCATCCAGAAAACGCTTTATTGAGAACTGTACTGTTCGTTATCAACGGTGCATAGCTAGTAGGAAGAAAGAGCTCCAGAAGAGGCAGAAGCGATACTATGACCAGGGTGCCAAGTCGCTGCCGGTGTTGAAGTCTGGAGAACGTGTGTACTACCAAGTGGGAAAAGAATGGAAACCTGGCGTAGTGACAACTCAAGATTCAACGCCCCGCTCGTACCACATCCAGAGTGAGAAAGGTGGGCGGTATCGCCGGAACAGACATCATCTAAAGAAGCGTCGCGCACCTGAAGGTAACATCCATGTTCCAGTAAACGAGGAAACGGAGGTCCCAGAAGCGTGCTGGAGTGAGGTGAAGCCGCCCTCGCAAGAACGTGACAGGCGCTACCCACTTCGACGTCTACTCTCAGACCACCGGATAGATTAGATTTGTGATAGAGATGAATACCATTTAGGGCAGAATAATCCCTTGGTATCATCTAGGCGTTGGGTAGTCCACCCTGGCACTAGCACGTTAAACCATTTTGCATAAGGTAAATGTCGGTCTTACAATAGGGGATGACAACCGTACGAAAGGGGCAGAATAATCCCCTGGTTCCATCTTCTGGGTGTCGGGTAGTCTACCCTGACACTCAAGTTTGTAATTTACCAGTATTTATTATTGTTATGCCAGAGTTACACATGGCATTTCGCCTACTTGTATTATATTACAACACCATGCGATGGATCAACATCGGTAACTCAAAGTGAAATGGAGGTTGGACAATCTCGTTAGAGCAACGTTGGATCGACATCGGTAACCCACAGTGAAACGTTCGTTATTCCAACGAGAATCCAACATTTCACATCTGTTGTTCACTACATGTAGCTGTTATGTTAGAAAAGGTATTTTTTTTACTCGTAGCACAGGTGGTCAAAACCCCCTTGCATAATAAAAGGATTTAAAATTAGCTGCTGAAAGCAGGATGTATGCCATCGTTGGATCAACGTTGGTTCAACGTTGGATGAACGTTGGTTATTATTCATGAATATTCATGAGTGGTTATCATTGACTGCAAAAAGCATTAATAATCATGTTATTTGATTGTTCAGAATGAATCCAATGTTATTATTTACTCATTATTTGAAATATATGTAAGTTATTTATCTACAAAAACATTCTAAAGGTTTGTTTCCATGATGTATTTGTGTAAATTCTTAAAACTTTATCCAAACATTCAACTTTATCGAAATACCAACCATCAAACAAATATTAACACAGAAGCTAGGTTATATAAAGCTGAGTGGATGATGTAGATGTAGTGAGTGTAGGAATAGGAATAGGACTATATGGATAGGGATAGGAATAGGACTAGGAATAGGGTTAGGGTTAGGTTAGTCTTAGGTAAAGGGAAAGCTAGGATAGGATGTTCTAGATATCACCAATAGGCGTGTCATATGAATATTAATTAATTTTTTTTAGTACGGTGAGACGTTGGTCCAATGTTGGACCAACGTTGGACCAACGTTGGATCAACGTTGGACCAACGTTGGAGAAATGTTGGTGAATTACGCTGGACCAACGTTGGATGCTTGTTGGAGACATGTTGGAGACATATTGGATGCTTGTTGGACACATGTTGCTTTGACGTTGGATCAACGTTTGCGTACGCCCAATCAACGCTGCTCCAACAAAATACCAACCTTGGATTAACGTTGGAAAAGCGTTGGTCCAATGTTGGCTGCTTGTTGGATGCATGTTGGAGACATATTGGATGCTTGTTGGACACATGTTGCTTTGACGTTGGATCAACGTTTGCGTACGCCCAATCAACGCTGCTCCAACAAAATACCAACCTTGGATTAACGTTGGAAAAGCGTTGGTCCAACGTTGACAAATAACAACTTTTCAACGATGGACCAACGTTGATCCAACGTTGGCATTTCGTTTTCGGCAACGTTGGAGCAACGTTGATTGGGCGTACGCAACCATCGTTGGTCCAACGTTGCCGGACAACGTTGGACCAACGTTGCCGAAAAAATTGGACAACGTTGGTCCAACGTTGGACCAACGTTGGCTTGCTACCTGGGTTAGTACCGTTTTGTGATATCAAATAGATACCAACATTTTGCAAAGGGTTTTGTAATTCATAACCACCACTTACAGAACCGTTATTATTTCATGGTTCCATACGCGCCAAACATTTGAAAGTGCGCCAGTTCTATTCACATGTACGTTTGGAGACAATACAATCACGGACGATTCGTTCGCTCTGGACAAAAGTAGTTTCGTAATATGCAGACCAATGAACGCATGCTTTAGAATGGTGATGTGTTTTCCAATAATATATTTGTTTCTAGAAACATATTTTTCTAAACTTTTTGATTGAATGGACTTCTAAAGATGTAAGGGTTATTAGGGTTAAACACAGGTATGTTTGTATCGGCTGGCGCCCCCTAACCTTCTTACCCTGTACATATAATAGTCACATTTGCATAATCCTGAAATGGCATACTTCAATGAGTTATTTTATGGCAAAATGCTGTGAAAATTACGACAATTGCACCACAACTAAATTGTCGACAAACAAATTTCCGCCCGTCATTATTATCATGACAACATCTTGTCCGACCAAATATCCGCTTATAATTGCCAATTAATCATGAATGTGACTGCAGGGGCAAACCTACGGGTTTGAAACTGCCACACATTGTCTGTCCAAAAGTAATGATTGCAGAAAAAGACAATAAGGATTAGGCAAAATCATGTACAGACATAGTTGAGTTTTGGTTTAGAGTGTGCTTTGAGAAATATTTAATATATGAGGTAATACAAACTAAGTAAAATACTTCAAAGAGCATGTGATTTTAAAGATGAAACGAACCTTATTGCATCAAAATCAGTTGGAAAACAGCTGAAATATCAATAATATAATCCGATGTATTCGAGGTGTTTGTTTTAACAGTTGTTGATGATCTCTCTAATGAATGATTATTTTAACAAAACATCGCATTCACATTTTAAACAAATTTAAACAAACGGTTGAAACCAATGTGTTATTAGAGGGCGCCATCTCGTGTTAACGGCTTTTTTATGTTAACATCCTATTTACTTGTATTTACTATTTACATTATGTTTTCTCAAAACTGTACAATCCCTTCAAGGAAAACATTTTAATAATTTCAGGCAAATGAACATGTTGTTATATAGAAATATACAAATTGAAGACCCCATTCGTTTAGCAATCAGCTGAAATCATATTCACACTTCACTGAGTTCACTATGATATCAGTAGGGAGTGACAAACATTATAAACACAAATATATCAACAACAGCAACTAAAAACAAAGCCGTGTGACAAGATTGTGAGAGAATACAAACAAGATACATTTCGCTGCGGGAAGTGGTGTTGCGTCGTCGGACTGATAGTGAGCACTCTCTGTGGGTTTGCTTATAGTTTATTTTATTTATTTATTTTTTGTTGTTGTCGTTTTACCTAATTATTGGGAGCAATTTTCCCCGAATGATAGGTATTGTCTCCAAAGACGTATGGGATACACGATCCGGTGACAATTACACAACAACCATCAATAGACAATATGAAATATATTCATACACATATTACATAAAATGTAGCGCCCCTTGGAGTACAGAATCCACGGTACGCCACAGTGTGCATAATACATGTAATAGATGTAAATTGTAATCGATAGTGCACAGTGAATTCGGCTGCTTGTCGGGTATCCAGAAGCTACATTCATAGAAGTACACTAACAATGCTATAAACTGGGTAACTATTCATGTACAGCGTGAGCATTCTGATTTAATTGGTGGGGGGGGGGGGGGGGGTCTGGGTGTGGGGGGGGGGGGGCGGGGGGCTGGGCGGGGAAAGCAATAATGAATCGGTGGTGGGGGGGGGGAACACTTTTTTTTTTTATATCACACACTGCGAATATCAAATAATGCTCTTCTTTTTGTTCCCCTTACATGTTTTATTCCTTTACCAATTATTATTCGGGGTACATGCCCCTGTGATAATTACATTAAACAACATCTAATTGACACAGCCTTGTCATACGAACCCATCAAATTTATTTTGATTATTTTGTTATAAATAACACATCTCATGTTTTCATGCTTACACAATTGTATGAATAAAACTATTTATCGTGAATTTTAAATAATTTTTTATTAATAGTAAATATATAATCCATTGCGGATATAGTATCGGAAATAATATCGCTAATGATATTCGTTTGTCTCGCAATGTATGGTCAAACTAGGAATCTAAACGATCATGACGTTTCGTATGCTACTGCAATACTTTGTCAAATGATAATATCGAATTTTTTATTAGTTCCACCTTTCTTGTTTTCCTCCTTTTATTCACATTTAGATAAAGAAAATCGAAATCAATTACACCGAGCTAGACGAACCCCTGTCCCTGAGGTTGTGGTCGTGCCTTCAATCCTTCACCTCACTCACCAGTCTTGACATCAGTTACTCAACTCTCCCTCTCCCTCCCAGCCCGCCTCCCCTCCCGTCCGTCCGGAAACTGAATGCTTGGCGTAACACATCAGATAGCTACAGCGGCCTGATCGAGTCGCTGTCTGGCTTGAACACGCTCACTGTCCGGCACCGTGACGCAGAGCGAGACATCGACCAGATAGCGGCCGGTCTCGCACGGGGCGGAGGAGGGGAGGTGACTCACATCACTCTGCATGGTTTTCACGAGGATCAAGGCACATTATCAGCCGCGTGCATGACCAGGCTGATTGAGGCGGTGCGAGGCAGGACCACCAGACTGCATGAGATCAAGCTGAACTGGCTGCACATCGATGAGGAGGGCCTCGTCAGCTTGGTGGAGGTGTGCAGGTCTATAAGCACTATGCGGGAAATAGAGTGAGTGTTCACGGTCTGTGATGTTTTGTATTGCAAATACTGAAAATGACGGCTGTGTTTATATTAATATCATGTTCATATTGTTTATGTTGTTCGGATGGTATTTTGCGAAATGTTTTATTTTCATGAAATAGTATTTTCCATGTGGTTTTAGATGGCTATACTAGATAAGAAAAGTACAGCGTATAATGAAGAGAAACATACAAAATCCCGGGTTCAAAAGGGGGCATAGTTAGTCTACTTCTATATCGTTACAAATGTTTTACTTATTAGGTGTCTTTTGCAAAAATGTGTAACGTTTAAAAAGTTACAAATTTTGTGTCGTATTCATAGAGAAAATAGTTTCCTTTTAAACAGATAAACAAATAGAGTAATACCAAACTTACATTATTGCGTAACATAAAACGGATAGAAAGCAATTATAATTATGCTACAATACACTGAACTATAGTTTCTGAGGTTGGATATCATACCCGGTGCTTTTTTGCCAAACCGAAAATGTATCAATGTGCATGAGAAATCATTGTGTGTGTGTTTACACCAATGATATTTAAATATATTAAGCGTATTTGTACAATAAGCATATTGTACAGCTATACGCTTATATAATAGTATGGACAGGTCTCTTAACTTCGCGCGTATCCCAACTTCGCGCATCATAGGCGAGATACGCAACAATTAGAACACGGACACGGCGACGGAAATTTTCAATGTCAATTGAAAGAGCACACATCAGTTACTCATCAACCAAAAAATTAGCAAATAAAGAGCGATTTCTGGAGAAATACTCACTTTTTGTGGTCTTTTTTGTAAATCACAACTTTGGTGTTTCAACAAAATTATGGAGGAGGAAGAATCAAGCAAATTAAACGGAAATCGTTCCAGTAGAACATATTTGTTGTCATCGAAAGGCTTCGCATAATGCTCCTTTATTCGACCTACCCTTCAAATTTACTTTCGGATCGCGCAATCTCCGTAGATAGCTTGACAACGGCGTGCGTGCTAACATGCTAATGCGCGCAAAATGTTTGCATCATCACACTGCCATTGAAATGCGTGTTACAGTTTGCTACACGGGATACGTGTTAAGTCAATGGCAGGGTGCCCTATGTATTGACGCGCGAAGTATGGAGACTACCGTACTCGGTAAAAAAGTTCTTGCTGATATGACATGCAACGGAATCGGGTCATTATAACCACGAATTGTGAGTTTAAAATGAAATCGTTCAAGATTAATCGAATCCTCAGAATTTGAGGGGTAATTTATGACTGTTTCATTGAGATTACTGTAATTTTCTTGATCCTAAGCCACTTTGAAAAAATCCGAAATTCTCGTGCGCGAAGTTGGGACACACCTTCATATATCACAGTATCGAATCTCTCTGGTTTACACTTTACACGATGCAAATGGCATGTATGATTGAGTGACCCCCGCAGCGGCACCCTAAAACATTTCCGACAGTTTAAGACTTAAAAATCATTCAAATTTCTTGAAATTGTACTCACATATTGAAAAAATAGTGCAGATTCCGATGCGATGATCAGATTTGCGATATATTAATTATATTTTGAGATATCGCCTTCAAACGCGCGCGTTGTTTTTTGGCTTCACGAGTTCGAAGTGTTTTAATACCGGCACCCCCTCAACCCTCATTCACAATGCACGCAACTCAAAATTTCTTGTGCGATGTTGGTATTATTTATCGTATTTACTTGTATTACTCGTAGCGGATGATCTACGCATTATTTCTCCTCAAAATTTCGACCAGTTCAGTTTCTAAGGGTAGCGCGCATCATCTCATGCGCGATTTTTTACAACACGCGCAAAAACAAATATTACGCGGGGTGCCGATATTAAAAACAGTGCCGATGTGTAGTACACCAATCATATGTAGCGTACGAATCGTACCACGCATCGGTACATGTACCATCAATGGAATGCAAGCAATGTGTCTTGAACATGTGAACTTGACCTAGTTCTAACTCAAACTAGTATGGTGTACAACGAATTGCACACATTAATAAGCACACTTTGAATCAACTATTTTAAATCAAATAATTACTTACCAAAATAACTAACCGTGTTTCCAACTCACATGTATAATTGTTGAAAATGCTTGTATGTGCCTAGTGTGATTAGATGCGTTTTACGATTTGGTTGTCTTGCTGCGTTGAATGAGATTTGTTGTAAATGTTACTGTATTAATGTGATTTATTTGATGGGGGTCCTAATACAGCAATGTACTCACAGGATAAGCTTGTTTGAATAAAGACGAAACAACACATAAAATAGACATCTGTTAGTAAAGGATTATGCTATTTATCCTTGTGTAGAGGGCGTATAACATGCATATTTATCCAAAGATCAGATATACATTTAATTGATTTGTTCTACTTTCAAGCAGAACGAATCGATTACATTTTAAGCACTAAACCAACTGCTCGATTATTTTAAGCGTCATTCGTATTCCAACCATGCAGTCTTATCATTACATAACATTACATATTGGAAAGACCATGACTGCGTTGTAGTATTCATCTGCTTTTAAGAAAACAAATGGGAAAATATGTACTGTACTTATGAATCCTATCCTAAGTAAGCAATACAATTCATCAATATTGAAGTTGTATGCTAAGTTAGCATATCATGCTGTAAATTACGCAGACTACATTACGAAAAATCTGGATTTGATATCGTTTGACATGTACCAACTCATGGACAAATAGCCTACATTATGCTGATGACTGATGAACCTATAAACCAACAAGTATCTTGTATTAATTTAGCTATACCTGTGAATACTTATTAGATACAATCCTTCAAATAATATTTGATAAATGACAACCCATTTATTTATGTTCAAATTAAAAAATCATAAAGACGGTGATTGATAACGTAGAAGACAGTGCACAGATGTGTATGTTACTCACACAGTGCGCACTTTTGGTTCATGTTACAGCATCTGGTTCTGCGGTGTAGCAGACAACGGCAGACTGCACACACACCTGAGACACCTCGATCATCCACAGGGCGCTATACAGGTGTACGTTTGGGTGAGTGTTTATTTGAGCGCAACGTATTCATCATGACATATACTGCATTCCTCTATTATCTGTTATGTTTGATTTGATTACATTTGTCATGTGTTATAAATTCCTGTTCAATACATTATAACAAGACACAAAAAGAAAACAAGAACGTTCACTGGTAATGTATTGTTTAGTGATAAATGAAATAATTTTCATTCGTGTGACATTTTACGGTGGTATTTTATTATCAATTACTTATACAACTTTACCCACTGTGTATTTTATTTATTTATTTATTGAACATATTTATACAGGATGACATGGTCAGTATTATACACTGTTTTAAAACATGGTCCTGTGTATAAAAATACATACAAATACATTTTGACATAAAAATAAACAGTATCAATCATCAATTTGAAATCACAAAAATCACAGCTGCTAGGGTAGGACATATTATTAATTACAAGAATAAAAATACATTTATTTAAAACTATCATAAAAAATGGCCACAATCGCGCTCCAACGAATTTACCCATATACAGCACGTCATTCAAAGCACACCAGACCATAGTTTGTTGTTCAATTGATAAAGCATTCCATGTATTTGCTCCAGAATATTTGAAAGACTGTTTGAATAATTCAATTTGGGGTTTCGGTATTATTACAACGTTTAACGAATCAGCGTTTCGTGTATTAAAGCCGTGGCGATCAAAGTACATTTCAGTTTCATTACATAATCTTTCTGGCGCGTCACCATGAATACATTTATACATCAGTACATTTAAAAAATAGTCTCTACGTATTTCAAAACTTTGCCATTTAAGATTTCGTATCAGTTCACTACTTTCTACTTCCAGGGGGTTATATTTCTTAGATACTATTCGTGCAGCTCTTTTTTGTAAACGATAAATTAAATCTCTATTTTTTACAGAACAATTTCCCCATTCGGAACAAGCATAATCTATACATGGTAATATTTTTTTTTGTTTATAAAGAACGCTTAAAATTCGTGTATCGAATGATTTACCTAACCTTCTTAAAGAAAACAACCTTATATGAGAGACTTTTGCATAATTGCTTGACCTATCGACATAATCTAATTGACACACTCTACTTGTTGAATCTGATTACCATTAAGTGTTATAGTGATATCTTTAGATAATAATCTAGTGTGACGGGAGGTTATAACCATTACATTTGTCTTATCAATATTATTTGAACCTGGTGTTCTATATCGGAACCCAAATATCTTGCAAAAGCAGGTTAAACAAACTAAAATGTTGAAATGTAAATTTCGTCATTCATGAACAGATGAACTAAAACTGATATTGTTCGTATTAATTATATCCTTTGGTACACATGTTTTTTATGAGATTTTCATATCAATTCAAATCATGCGCTATAATAAGAGGATAACCTCTGCATGATTCAGTATGGACCACTTTTTTTCTGAGAAATGTCACAATATACACATGCGGACATGCGGTTCATGTATTGCTCCTCAAACTAGATGCAAATTTTCGTATTGATCATAGCCTATGACTTATTGCTAGTAGTATAATCATAATGCTGTTATTTTCGATGAGACATGTATGATTAGGATATTGTGGCAATCATGTGTTACTAGATATGGTTGGTATTATATATTTCCAAGGTTGCATATCATCACATCTACATTACATTATGTATGTGTTTGTTATTGATGCTAAACATGCTTCTTAGCCTTCCTGATATTGTGTAACCAGACACGCGTTCATTCATTATTTGAAATCATACAATGGTAAAATAAAATAAATAAATAAAATAAAAAGCAAATCGTTTGTGCTCTCCCTATATTTGGCTTTGGCGCGACCCCCACCCCCCCCCCCCCCACATCACTCAGCCCACTCTACGCCACGCGTACTGTGTAGTGTTGTAAAAGTGAGTCAGTAGTAGAAATAGTGGTAATAAGCAATGTCGGTAGTACAGAACATACGTACAGGATCACAACTTAAATATTTTAATGATACAGAATGGCAGATGACAAATAACATAAAGCACGAGTAACATTGAGTATGTTTTGTTATGAAGGAGACTGAATTTAGATGACAAATCCTGGACCTATGACAGAGGGCATACTCTACTATATTATGATTCAACTTTCTTTGCTCAGTATAAAGCCCACTGATGACAACATTTTCAAATATTGTCTTATTTCCTTAGAATTGGCCTAGTCTCCAAGAACAATTCCACATCCCACGTTTATGAGCCGAACCTCACTATAGGAAGCATCACTCCCATCGCTCTGGCCAGTGCATTATCTCATCAGCTCGACGATGGTCTCCGAAAGTCTTCAGGTAACGGGAAGAGAACACCGTGCAATTGTTTATGAAGTCCATGTCATCAGTAGTGTGTCGCGATGTAAATACGTTACGATTATGTTGCATTAAGATGTAAAACTACGTATTGAATGTCATACAAGTATCACATGCCCATTAGACTTGTACATACTATATTATACAAAATAAACCATGCCTTGAGATGTTTTAGCTGAAACTATTTTCTCAGGGTCGCAGCCCCTCATGAAAAAAAAGTACTGGTGAAATTACAGAAGGGCCGTAAATGAAAACGCTGCCTCGAAAAAAACGGCATGGTACATTTGTTTGATATCCCTCATCTAAACAGGTCCATTATATTTATTCAAGGAAAGAAATTATGGCAATGTACACACATGATTGAATGTTGGTCATTCGTCATGAACTCGCATCAAAAGGATGGCGCCGTTACATTTTAGGGTTTTGTGCTACCATTTTCTTTATTATTTTCCAAACCAGAAAACCTTTATTAACAAATTTGGTATCATTTTAAAGAACTATGAAAGTGCTACCTTTATTTTGTACATTTATACCTCCTTTCAAAGTGGAGATAGAGCTATTTGAAGGTTGACATGGTTGAAGCAAGAGGGTGGCGCAGGAAGCGGCTCCCGTGTACAAAATCTATGGGAAAATGCCTCTCAAAGCGCATTCTTTTTCTAAAAAGTTCATATCTTTGTAAGCACTAGATGTATAGCTACAATGTAGGTATCAAATGAAAGCCTAAACATTGAACTATAATGTTTAATCATTGAAAAGTTTTTCTGATAGTTTGTTTTTAAAGTAAATCAACACAAACAAATTTGGGGGTTGCCTGTACAAACTCTATGGGGGTGGCGCGCTTTGGGGCACAATCTGGACTGAAACATTTGTTTGATTTTTTGTTTTTCAACGTTAATGTCTTCACAAAAACAATGGCCCGTATTCACAAAGGAGGTTTGTACAAACCCCGGTTCAAACCGCGGTTTACATCTATGGAATGCCAATTGTAAACTGATGGAGAGAGAATGTAAATTCCTTACTTGTTAACAATGTTGATGGTACACATTCTCTCTCCATCAGTTTACAATTGGCATTCAATAGATGTAAACCGCGGTTTGAACCGGGGTTTGTACAAACCTCCTTTGTGAATACGGGCCATTATGTTTAATCGTGACATTGCATTGTGTTTCCCCTCATACGATCTGTGATCTTGCAAGGCTTTGTTGAACTGAAATACAAAATTATTGTATTGCTTCTTGCAATATATCTTGCCACATGGTACACTACTCGCCATTTATATTTATATTTGTATGTATGTTATTATTTATACAGAGTGTCCCAGAAAAAACGAACCCGGATTTCATGGCAGAAATTATCATAATGAGTAATTGTTTTGATAAGATATACATGTATGGAAAGCTCTGTTCCTCTTCTTTCATTTGATGTGCAACTTATGGCATATAATTCACGCTTAACTGAATTAAATCCATTTCCATTTGCACGCAGAAATTGCAAGTTTGGGTGAGTTTTGGGGGTGAGTTTTTAGGGTAGTAAACGTACTTCTTTTAAAAAGGACAAACACTGCATACAAATTCATATTGTTATCTTTTATATGACACCTCATGCACAAAAAATAAACGATGTATGCCAGAGAACAAGTACAATGAAAACATGCCCGATTTCTTCCCAAATAAGTAGATAGTTGAGTAAGAAGTCGCTCAGCTTTCCGGACTTAGCAGCTGACAATGGACTTGATGCATTAGTGAATTTACACAAACATGGCGATCAGGGAAAACATGGAAAACATGCTATATCAGGAGAGTTACTCATTTGGGCTGAAATCAATCATGTTTTTATTGTACTCGTTCTCTGGTATAAATCATTAATTTGTTTAATCATGAGGTGTCATATAAAAGATGACAATATGAATTGTTATGCGCTGTTTGTCCTTTTTCAAAAATAAGTACGTTTACTACCCTAAAAGCTCACCTAAACCTGCAATTTCTGCGTGCAAATGGAATGTTGGTAACACCAATTTCCATTGTTCTAATTCAGTCATGCGTGACTTATGTGCCATAAGTTGTACATCAAATGAAGGAAGAGAAACATAGCATTTCATTCATGTATAATTATCTCATCGAAGAAATTATTCATTATGACGGAAATCTTATGCCATGAAATCCGGTTTTGTTTTATCTGGGATACACTGTACATGTACGTATTTCCATAATTCCGTGTATTTGATTTCGAGTTTGCGTATAGACTATGTATTTGTTTGTCTAAATTATTTATCATAAGGCACTAAGTCGACTATTATATTAACCACTCGTAATCATCCCCGATGTCAACCAGTATTCATGTTAACCTTTTGCAAACGAGACTCTGGAGGAACCTGTATTAAATATTATAGGGATCGGAGAATAATCTCGGGGACGGCTTAACCCAGTTAATTGAATTGCGATGTCTTACAATATATATGTGTGTTTGTATCGCATACCTGGATATGTGTACGCATTTCAATCATTCCGTGTATTTAATTACTAGTTTGTGCATAGACTATGTCTTTGTGTGTCTAAACTATTTTATCAACAGGCACTTAGTCGACTATAATGTTGTCCACTTGTAAACATCCCCTTTGTATTCGTGTATTCACGTTAGCCTATTGCATACCAGACTCTGATTGACCAAGTATTAACTCCATAGAGATTGCAAACACTAGGGAACGGGTTAACGCAGTTCAGTGAATTGCGATTTCTCACAGTAGGTGTTTAGGCCTGTATATCATGCATTATGTATTTGTTGTATGTTTGTATTTATGTAAACAAATGGAGGTGATTGCATAAACTAGGGAAAGGGTTAACCCATTTTATTGAATTGCAAGTTGTTACAGCATATCTTGATAAGCCTGTGTTGTATGTATGTATATGCATATCAGCTTGTTAGCAGCTTGTTATGTATCTATTTATTTACGTCTTTGTTTTGGTATGAATGAACTTATTTATGTTTTTGGTGTATTTGCTTATTCGTCATTGTACAGATGGAATCATTCCGTGTATGAAACATATTTGTATCTAAATAGCCTATCAAAAGGTACGAAATCGACTAGAATATTAAATATGGATAATATCGAATATAGATATCCGACTCTGTTCGCATGCTTATATGAATATAAACATTATTTGTTTAATATTTTTCCGATTTGTATTTTGTCTTTATATATTATATTGTTGTTTTCCTAACTACGTGGCCTAAGCATGTCAGCATCGACACAACTTAAAGAGAGCTTTGGTTGATCTCAGTAACCTTGTTGTATTATTTTGTTTCACGAATATAAGCATTAATGAGTTTCGTTATGAAAATATTTATGATTTAAATATCTACCTTTGAAAATCTCCCTGGGAGCTTTCCAACTGTGTACACAGATATGGCAACACGTTGCCAGATATCTTTCTACAACTCTTTGACTACGAGAACCGGGTAGGTTATATGTACACAGTCTATACAGAGATTTCAGAATCTCGAAGGGAACGGGTATAAAATAAATTTGGAACTTTTACCCATCTTTGAGGGGACATAATGGATCGTAGAAATACACAATGTATTGATTCTTTTTGGCATATGTTGTCAAGGTGTAAACATCCCTGCAGTTCATTTGCACATTTATCTAACGTCCAATACGTGCATGTTGGAGGTATATATTTGTAACTAATGTATCTATATGTTCGGTTATAATTACTGTTATACATATTAATTCATGATTCATGAATTATTATGAAAAGATAAATATAAATACACGTTTTACCTGTAATTTTAAATAGTACAGAGTAATTGATGGAGATTAGTACTGTAACTCTTTTATAAAAGGAATTATAATTAAGTAACCTGGAGTGACTTTACTTTTCTTCGGAACAGAAATAATGCGTTTGTTATTATAACGTTACTGACTGATGGTATACATTATGTTTAATGCTGTTGGCCTATATGGGTGTTTATACTAATGGTGATTTGGCATGTCCATGGTACTACGTGAATGTGTATCGGTATCATGAATTAATATTGGTTATTACACAAATCAGAAATATGCCGAACCTGATTTGTAGTGATTGTGTTTGCATTGCCGATCATAATTTTGCTGAGAGTCGTATAATATAATATGCCACAACATGTAGGATTATGTTTCACTGATATTTCGCCAATGTCTCATCGCAAATGCTTGTTTGTTTCGCCCGTCAGCGGAAATAACGTCAGTGAATTTATCTGGCAGCTAAAAAGTGAGAGACGCTAGTTTGGTCTTATATCGTATATATCATGCGGATTAGAATGCTTGCTTTTAAATCCCATAATGTGTCCCGATGCCTCTATGTAGGCATATTATGACGGGTAGAGGTTTTATTGCCGCTATATATAGGGCAGTGTTTTATGACGGGTAGGGGATATGCCGACATGATTATAAATGGTTTAAACGCCACCATCTAGGACTGTGTCGAATGCCTCTCAATCCCATAACGTGTCACAATGCCTCTATGTAAGCATCTAGCGGGTAGGAGATATGCCTACATGACTTTGAAGAGCTTAGTTCTAAAAAGCGCTAAGTTCATTTTCCATACAAATTGAGCTAACGACATCAGTACTTTAATAAGCAACGTAGCTTGCTAGTAATCCAAATTTGTAGGACAAATTACACAGTCAACATGACAATAAATAACGTGTAATGTTCATAATTATTCCCGCAGGCATGTGTACAAAGTTGAGCAAATAAACATGCCTTTCTCCGAAGTTAAAACAGGTGGATTTAGCGCCTTTTGGAATCAAGCTCTTTATATAAATGGTTTGATTGCTACCATTCTAGGACCGTGTTTTGTAGGTGATATGATTTTAGACTTTGTGCAGTTTGGAGTGAGGTGATTTGATTTCCCTCTCGGACTAATTGTGAGTTATACGCTCCTAGCCCGGTAGGTGGCGCCAAACCCACTATGGATCAATAACTTTACTGGACGAGTGATACGCAATACTCGGCTGTGATGTCGACAGATCACTCAAGTAAACTGGACGCACTTATTTTGCTTTGCCGCCATCTAGCGGTCGTTTCCAAATATCATCCATCTTGTATGTAACCTCGAACGCGGAAACTTGGGACTTTCCTACTTTAATACATGTCCGATTATTAAATGTTTGTAGTCCGACAATCAATGATATGGTTATATCCAACCGTGTGGTGATGCTAACCACACAAAAAGGGATTTCTTCTTATATCTGATCTAATCTGCTTAGTCGTTTATGAAAGAAATAATAATTAAATATGCATCATACACGCCTATAGAGTACGTGGATGTGTTTATCTGTGTTTAGTCTGCTGGTATAATATAAATGTATTTAATGATGTGACATTGATCAGTTTGTATATCTTCTCTATGTTAGAGTTTATATAAATTTGATCAGACTCATGCATAACATATGCATTGTGTGTATTATTGTACATCACGTTTTTATCATTGTTGTGTGGAGGATATTACAATACGAATGTGCAATAAATATGAATTATAAATGACAATATGAAATGTGGCTGCATTCGTTTCCGTTGTTGTATAATATACAAATATACCAAGCTGTGAGAAAGTATAGTGGAATTATATATCTGAGGAGGGACTGGCATAGAACTATTTTTTCCGAGGGGCGAAGCCCCGAGGACAAAAATAGTAACTATGCCAGTCCCTCCGAAGATATATAATTCCACTATACTTTTGAACTAAAAGCTTGGTATATTTGTTTTATATCCCTTCTGTTTGCTATATATCCTTCGCATGATTATAATCATCGCACAAATAAATGATTTCAATTAAACTTAAGTATTATAAAGGAAAAACAAACCATTGATCATAGAACCATCACTGCACTATGTTCTGTTTGTGACACTGGCCCCCTTAGCGCAATTATAGTCCAGGGGTGGTATTCTGTAAGGATCTTAGGAGGTGAAGTTGATCTTAAGAGCAACTTTGGTATTCTGTAAGTTGCTCTTAGAGTTGCTCTTAAGACCAACTCTGAAAAGTTGCTCTTAACTTAAGAGCAACTTTTCGAATATGTAAATGTATGCAAATATATGCAAATAAGCATCCTAAGATAAGAGGTATTCTGTAGATGAAGATAAGAGCAACTTTTTGATCTTATCTTAAGACTGCCTACTCTCTTAATTCCTAAGATTGAAAATGTCGATCTATCAAGCGATTGAAATATTCTTCAATCTAATAGATTGAGGATAGATCGAAAAACGATAGAAAAACGACTATTAGATCGACGGGTTTTCTCGATCTATAATAGATTGAAAAAAGTTTCAATCTATTGAAAACGTAAACCAATCAAACTTCAGAACATTATCACGTGACTTAGAATTCGCGCGCATCGACTCGATTTCGAAGATTTCGATTCGACGCGTCGCGCGCGACAACGACAGACATGGCGACGACGGATCGCAAAGCCGTGTTAGAGTGGGAATTCCCGACTGGACTGGCTAGCGATGACGGTACCCTTCAGATGTTTGAAGGTGAGTATTTTATACATATGTAAATATACATTAGTCCGAACTTTTAATGGAAGTAGTGCTTGTCAATTGGTCATAAAATATCGGCACAAATCTGATACGGCGTATCAGAAATCGGATACGATTGGCATCCGCGCTAACGTTCGATAGAGTTATGTCAATGTGTGTGACTGAAGAGTTGATTTTATACTATTTAGTTAGATCTGATAATTAATATGAATGAGTTGACTGTTGTAGTCGGTGACAATGTCTGTGTCAGTGTGTGTGTGACTGAAGAGTTGATTTAATGATTAATAATAATATGAATGAAAGTTAATTTGGACACTTTTTGAAAAGTCGCCCCATCACTTTCACTCGCATCGCCATCGGCCAAACTTAGTCACCCCGGTTTACGCCGGGTATGTGCATTTGTAATTGTATGCCTTACCATTCACATTAATTTTGTAATTGTACAAATCCTCTTCTTCTTTTTAATTTATACAATTTTGCATTAGCCTGAACAAAGTATAATGTCTGACACTCACCTTCTTGTTCTAGATGAATACATGGAATAGCAAATGTTCCTTCCAATTGTTTACAAAGAGATTCAATCTGATTTTCAATTATTTAACAATGAAAGGCCCAAATTATTTTCAAATGAGTAAGGAAATGATATGGTGGAATTAAAGTAAAAGTCAAAAGTACAATATAAATTTGATTGATATCTTTATGTAAGTACATTTCAGTGTTAAAAAGTCATCAGTAAATAATTGTAACTATCATTAGAAAAACTAATTAAAGATTTCTATATTTTTCTGTTGACAGGTTTGCGAGGAGCTATTGCGTACGCTCTAAGTATGCACTTAGAGTTTGGCAAAATGCCAATGATACAAGGCACGTTCTGGTGACGACAACACTAGTCATAATACTGTTCACTTTGGTTGGTCTTGGTGGCTCAACATTACCACTATTAATAAAGGTAATTATATTACATTCATATTTTAAAACGAATGATGTTTAGGTTTCTGGAAAAGAATAAGTAAATAAAAGTCTATAATTTTATGAGGATTAATTTACAAACGATTGGTTTTACTGGAAAATCATTGATGAACTTTGAAAAACAGGTACCCTTTCTGTATTTCAGTGATTTGATGTGAAACATTAATTGTATACATTTGTGTAACGAGTGAAAAGAAGAGTGACATAAATAGTCATTGTGGCTCTGATGATCAGGAGCCTGTGGGTCTGAAGCCAGCGGGGGGCCATCCCAGAGATCATAAGCTATGATCCTTCCTGCCTTCCAGCCAGGTACTTGACATTCATAGAATTGAGAAGGAAGATAAATGTTTGAGCTTCCTCCTTCTGTAGCTTTCATTGCTATAAAAACGTTCAACTAGTTTTGTGGAATCGTGCTACATGGGAAAGACCTTAACTTTTTGACTAACTTTTTAGATCTGCTATGGCATGGGCTTGGTTCTCAACCACTTGTAAGGATATATACATAATTCTCTGTACTTGATTTGATTTTGGTTTGGTTGTATTATTTTATTAAATGTAAAAAAACTGCTGAAAACTGCTTGTCCACTATAAAGGCAAGTGTAATAACATGTCAGTCAATGAAGCCGCGAGCTATCGAATCTGGCAGTATTATTTGATTATTATTATTATTCATTATTCTGTCTTTTGTCTCCACTCCAGTGTAGGTGCTGAGACGGGTAAGCCTAAGAAGGAGGTGACAATGAGCAAGACAGGAAATGGTAAGTTGCAATTACTTTTACTTTTCTAAGAAATAGTTTTGTTCTGTAAAAAAAGGTGTTAGATTTGATTGGTATCAGTAAACCCTTTATCATGTGCAAACTGATTAGCTGGATAGATAGTAATACAACATAATAATTGGTGATAATAGATCAATAATGAATGATTATCTTTTTGAAGGTGGACTTTGCTCATTGTCTTGATCACTATGATCTGATCGTCGTCAGTAGAACATACTGATCAAAATCGTTGAATAATGAGTGGGTCCTCTTTAAGGCCCGGTTACATATCACTGGATAGCATAAACGGATGCCTGACGGAGAGCAACATTTCCAATTCATTTGTCTCCGTTGGTATGCGTTTCTTGTCCATTCCTTGTCAGGCGATGTACGTTGTTCTATCCGCCGGAATGTTATGTGCATGAAGCAATGGAAACGACTTTCACCACCAGATAATTTGTAATTGTCTATGTTTAGGTGGGACACAAAGTACCTGAAATTCAATCTCGGTTGGTTCCAAATTAGATTGATTTGTTTGTATCCATCTCTAGTTAGTGCCCTTAATACTGAGCAACATGTCTCAACTGATGGAGAATAAGTGTCGGGTCATCTATGTAAATCTATTTTTGTTTTGTTTATTACAGGGAAGTGCCCTAAATGCGGAGCATCTGTCTGAACTGACAGAGGGGGAGTATGAAGTCAACCATGTGAGGCCGGGGCTGAAGGGCTTCGTTAGGTGGGACACTAAATACCTCACACCATTCTTCACCAGACGACTCACAAATAAGGTAAGGGGAAAATAATCAAACTTAAATTTGTTGTAGATGGGGTGGGGTATGGGGACTTTCCTTACTTTAAAGTTACACCACTGTCGCATAAATATGGGAAACATGACTGACATTTTAAGGGTAATTATGTATATTATTTTTATTTTTTTTATTTTTATGGTTTTTCTTGTTCTACAGGAAATCAGTGCAGGGAGAGTGCAGATTAGACAATTTAGCAATCGTAAATTGACTTTTTGGTGTATGTGAAGTGAATCTCCACACAACGTCTTCATTGCATGACCTTATTAACCTTGATTTTGTCAATGTTTTGTTGTTATAAAGGAAATCAGTGCCGGGAGAGTGCAGATGAGACAGTTGACAAATCGTATTGAGCACTTTGATGTGTGTGAAGCAAACATTTTAGTACCAAAATATCTTCATGGTGTCTTTTATAATCTTGATTTCATGTTTTCATGTTTTTTTTACAGATGAGACTGTTGACCAATCGCTGGTACTCCGAGGTGAGAGGAGCAGCCTCGGACTCGGGAGGAAGAAACAGAACTCATCGGAAACTGAAAGATGGTAGCCCAGAGAAAATATGACAAGATGTATTACACTTATCAATCTTCTTAGTGGCGAACTTAAGATCATCACTGCAGTTCCCTATTTCGGACTAGGCTAGTTTTTGCGCACTTCACAACACTGAGTCTGTGTGTATTTCACACTGCGCAAAATGCATCCACAAGATGGTACTACTAGGTAAGAGGGGTGGCCTCACACTCAGAGGAAGAAACAGAACTAATTGGAAACTGAAAAATGGTAGTACAGCGAAAATATGCTAATATAATCCATATAAATTTAAGATCATCAAGCGCATGGATGCTTCACCGCAGTTGACTATTTTGAACTGGGTAAGTTTTTGCGCACTTCACAACACTAAGCACTGAGTCCGTGTGTACTTCGAGGAGAGAGGCACGGACTCGGGAGAAATAAACAGAGCTCATTGGAAACTGAAGAATGAGCTTTACTTTTTGAAGCCGTTTGCGTCATTTACTAACTAATTTACTAACCAAAACTAATCTTTTGACAATCAGTGTTGTACGGATAAAGTGCCATCCAGGAACAGTGTAAAGATTGATATTTGAATATGTATGTGCAATAAAGCAAGTCCAAACATAATTATAGAGAATAGAAAATACGATATTAAATTGTATGTGCAACTCAATGGAATTTTGTACTGTTGTAATATGATAACATCTATTATATATATTTATTCTGATTATCTCAATCAATTTTAGACTGCATTCCATGCTTAAAGAGTTTCAGTAATTAAATCAATACAGCTATTATATATTATCACCTGACTTAGTAAATACAGTACATGCCGCTGCCATGTTCTATTTTTGGATAGCACATGGGTATATTACACCCCTGCAAGTCAAGTCAGATGATAAAACAGTTGTTAAATTTGTTGTTGGGGAAAATCACGGAATATTTCTACCCTCGGGGATTTCAAATGCTATTTCGTGAAGAAAATAAGTTCCTTTGACTTCGTCTCGGGACTTATTTACTCTTCCCTCAATAGCATTTAAAATCCCTCGGGATGTAACATTCCATGCTATACACTCCACCGCCATTTAACAACATTATACTATAGGTGCCAAATACAAACATTATATCTGTTAAAACGTTGCAACGATGTTCAAAATATGCATTATAAAAGTGTCAAAACCTATAATTTAGTACTACAAAGAGGATTTTTGTTTCGTTTTCTGGAGAAGAAACTAGAAATCAATTTAAAGACACCTAGTTTTTGCTTTACAAAATTATGAATTCCCATGGAATTTCCACTGAATTTTCATTTATATTGATGATAATGTTTTCCATGTTATGTAATATTCAAAAGTACTGTTTGTGTATACTATTATTGGAAAGTGAATATTATTAATGATGATGGTTAATTTACTATTATTGATTGAACATACGGGCACCCTGCCCTGAAATTGATACGTAGATATGAGCGTTGTAGCGAGAAGGTGGCTAGGGGGGTTCTGCCGTGGGTTTGGCATCAACCGTTGTGGGCCGGTTGTTCGGGGTAGTGTCGTGGCGACGTATCGTACGCTGTTTCGTTAGGCGGGCCGATCCAGTGTTCCGTTGATTGGTTGTTTGCCCGTGTGCACCGGCCAATCAGCGGGTTCCGTTGTTGACCTATCAGGAACGCAATCGCTCATGCGAGATTGTGATGTTTGGAGCCACGGTAGAGCATAAAAAGCCGAGTGTCTACATTCGATATTATCATTTGACAAAGTATTGCAGTAGCATACGAAACGTCGTGATCGTTTAGATTCCTAGTTTTACATTGCGAGACAAGCGAATATCATTAGCGATATTATTTCCGGTATATTTCTTATTGGTAATGGTAATTATGATTTTTCCTTATCAATGGGAAGAAAGAACAGATTCCATTTTTTTTGGTGGTAATTTAACTGATTTAATTGTAATTCTTAAGAAATGTATATTGTACCACTTCCTGACTGTTGCAAGACCTGCAAGTTCAATATTGAAATAAAATATACAAAATTATGATTTTTAGCTTGATATTTAGTGTCACATCTGTTTTATCACATGTCCATATGTATATGTATGTGTTTTTGTGTGTGTTATAGGCCCAAATTCATGAAGGAGGTTTAAATTTAACCCATGGTTTAAATCTGCGATGAATTATGCTAATTTTAGACCATGGCTTATGTAAATGAGGCTTTAAACCTTCGTGAATTTGGGCCATAGTGTTTGAATGTACATCCCTGCTTGTATAGAAGAACTCAATCCAACACAAGATTGAGAATTAATTTTCAATCTAATAATTCAATCTAGATTTCAATATATTAGATTGAATAGCTCAATCTTTGCCAAAGATTGGAAGATTTCAATCTAATTTTAGATTGACAATAGATTGAAATTCTCAATCTAATAGATTCAAATCTCAATCTATTGAAGATTGAAAATTTTCAATCTAATGATAGATTGACTTTCAATCTGGTTAGATTCGTCCCTGACAGCAATCTGTGGCAGATTGAAAATTCAATCTAATAGATTGAGTTTTCAATCTTAGGAATTAAGAGAGTACAACCAGTCTTAGTTTGAATTAAACACAACAAAAATAGGAAGTCCCCCCTCATCAAAACAGCGTAACTTTTTAACGAAACGGTTTTGAGCAAAATAACTTGGCAGAATTGTTTCTACACTTATTGACTAACTTCTGTTTTAACATTAAATTGGTCCGTCAAGTCATGCATGAGTGAGTAACATTTTGACTCTTGTGACTTTTGAAAAGTGACAATTTTGCCTTTAATGTGTACTCACTCATGCATGACTTGACGGATCAATCTCATTTACACAGAGAAGTTAGCCAATAAGTGTAGAAACAATTCTGCCAAGTTATTTTGCTGAAAACTTTTTTTACGCTATTTTGATTAGGGGGGGGGGGGGGGGACTTACTTTTTTGTTGTATTTAAAACATTTTGTCCGTATTTAAAACATGTAAAAATAAATATGAACAAATATTTTCTTCAAACACTTATAGATAAGCAGATATTATTACTTCTCAATTACATCTTAATTCCATCTCAATTACATCTTAATTCCATCTCAATTACATCTTAATTCCATCTCAAGGAAATAAAGGACGCTTAAACTTATATTTATTTTCTATGAGAGTTTGTTCAATTACACATTTCTTTATTAACTGAAGTTTGTTTAAATGAGTAATATGATTGCTGTTATAATGTCATACTGTTAAAATATATGTTGTAGTATGGTATTGGGTCCTATTACAGGATACCATTTCTTTACGCCATGAAAACGATCAACATGAAGAACAGAGATATGAATAAAACACAAATAAGTGATCTATATATTCTCAAGATAAAGAATTGATAAATTATTTCGTAGAAAAAAGCGGCAAACTTACGCAAATTGAACTTTTACGGCACCCTTTCAAGAAAGCAGAATTGTTTGTAGCGCACAAACCGGGTTGTATTAACCGGACGCACCAAACTTGAATGTTTTGCATGGGAATGTCATTGACACGCGCGCTGCCACTGGTGCGCGGCAAAACGCGCGTATAAAACCTCAGGGCGCTTATTTTCTTCGGGAAATGGTGGAAAATGTTTGCTAAACATCCATTTATTATCCTCCGTTAATGCCGACTTTCAAATTCTACTTTCAAAATTCGAACGTTTTTCCTATTGGAATTTGCATGTACGGTAATACAACCCGTTCGGTATTGCAACCCCTTGCTATACTGTAATATACTCTGCAACAATGATCAATCAATCAAACAATCAATCAATCAATCAATCAATCACTCAATCAATCACTCAATAAATCACTCAATCAATCAATCAATCAATCAATCAATCAATCAATCAATCAATCAATCGTGATGTGGCCACGTGGTATCTACTTGACAATTCTGCAAAATGAGTAGTTGTTCATCAATGAAAACAAAGACGATGATTGGTCGAATGGTTATTAATGGGCGTGGCTCATGAATATTTATGAGCTAATTAATTATTCATTATTCATGCTAAGATCGTCCTAAGAGCAACTTACAGAATACCACTTAGGCACATCTTAGGGAGCTCTTAGAGTTGATCTTAAGAGCAACTCCTAAGAGCAACTCTAGGATGAACTTACAGAATACCACCCCTGGCACAGAGCGCATATTGCGCTATGTTTCCATTTATGGTTTATACGCGCATTAACAACTAATGCGCACACAAATGCAAAACGTGCGCATCAAAGTGAATAATTAACCCGCTTTACATACACGTACGTCACACGTGTGTAATTGAATATGGGAAAACAGCTATTCGTACGTACAGCATACATTACATGAAATGAAATTAAATGAAATGAATTACTGTCACGACCATGGAAGGACAACGATGCAAAATGTGCACCATTTTCGAAATTGTTTACTTCGAAAACCGCCATGTTATACATGAAATGCATCTCTAGAATATTTTGTGGAACTTGTTGATATTCACGGGTGAAAATATTCTGTATTTCGTTTTAAATTACTCTTTGGGAAATCTCGTCGAGCATCTTTCGCAAGCTAAAACAAGACCTCTGCTCGCAGGGAAGTTTTATAACACGCATCTCTATGGGCTCAATATGATATGCTTGCTATTTCTGCTATCGGCAAAGATAGTGAAAAATATTCCCCGATTTCAGATTTATAGTGGAAATAATCTTTATTGTGAGAGCCCCAATTGACCAATCACGTTTCGAGAATACTCATGAATATTCATAGAAGGGATATAACAAGGTATAATTGCTTTCAAGACGACTAAGCAGCAAACTAATACAACGTATAATATAATATACCATACATGAATGGGATACAGAATAGATGAGGGTTAATATAACAGAACGTTTGTTTTAAATAAAAACTTGTGAACTGGAGGAAAGGAAGATGGTGTGGAGGATGGTAATGATGATGATGATGACTATGAGGATGATAATGATGATGATAATGATGATGATGATGATGATGATAATGATGATGATGATGATAATGATGATAATGATGATAATGATGATGATGATAATGATGATGATGATGATGATGATGGTGATAATGATGATAATGATGAAAATTATGATGATATTTCATACTTGATGTTAATGATGGTGATGATGATGATAATGATGATGATAATAATGATGATGATGTTGATACTGATGATGATAATGATACCAATACTACTCTTACTACGGTATATCAATTTATTAAAATAGTGATGATGATATGACAAAATGTTAAAAGCACTTGATTTATCTAACAAAATCATTCGGAGGCCGATACAACCCCGCCTTGTACAAGTAAGAGTTATTAAAGTCCCAAAATTATAGATGATTTCTCAATGAAACGAGATGATTTGGCCTCAAAATATATGTTCCGATAGTTTTTAGTAGGCATATGACGTCGGGTAGGTCATAGGTCATATTTATCCACAATTGCTGCTCTCTACCCAGGTGTATAAATGGGGACCCGGTAGGAGGTGAAAGCCTTATGTGAACGATCTTCTTGAGCCCATGAGCGCTTGGAAGGAATGCTCCCCAGGGAGTGGAGATGGTGCACACAATGTGTGCTGGTTTGCATTATATCCTATGACCGGGGGTAATATTATCATTGTAAAGCGCTTAGAGATGATTATCAATCATATTAGGCGCTATATAAATCGAAACATTAACATTATTATTATTATATGCCTACATGCACATATAGAGGGCTTCAGTGGCCTCGGTATAGATTATCAAGTAATTGTTTAATGACGAATAGGAAACTAGCAATTAGAGCAGTTATGGCAGTGCACTAGTTATGAGTAATACGCTCGTAGCCCGCTAGGTGGCGCCAACTTACTGGGATGTCGAAAATCACGCGAGTAAAGTCGATTCAATTAATGTTTAGCCATCTGAAATTGAATGTGTACGAATATAATCTGTGCTGTATTTCATCTTGCCAATACAAATTGCGTTGCTTCCCACTTGTATTGGTGCATTTTAAGAAGAGTATGTAGTTGTACAATTAAATGTATGATGAGTATGCAGGCGTACCCATGAATTTGTGAAGGGGGGGGGGGGGGTTATTTCCTCAGAAACACAATTATGTCACGGAGGGGAGGGGGGGGGGGGGGGGTTGGGGGTGGAGGGTTGTCGTAAAAAATGTTCGAAGCCGAGACCGAGTACCTTCAATATATTCGAAACCGAAACCAGGTCCGGTCCAAAATGTTCCAGACCGGGGTTGTGGGTTGTCGTAAAACATTTTCCAAGTCGATACCGATACCAAGACCAGGTCGTTTCCAACATTATCGAGGCCCAGACCAAGAACAATTGGTTGAGAATTATGTAAGCAGGGGGGGGGGGGGGCGGGGGCGGGGTTGTCGTGATTTTTTATGAAGCCTAGACCACGATTTGTCGACATTTTTCAGACCATGGTTTTTCACACTTGTCGCGGCTTAGATCATCAATAACGACGGCCGAGACTGCTCAAATGTCGTCTCGAGACCAATTATAATAAGGGGGGCGGGGGTGGCGGGAGTTCAAACAATATCTGTCGCAATGCTGTCACATATATGTCACGTGGATAAAGTGTTTGCAACATATTGTACTGTAGTATTAATCAGTTAATCAGTTATAATGTGGCATACTCATAAGGTTGACATAGACAGTAAATTTTTCGTTTACCTGTTTATCTGCGTCATGTTATGTCAGTTTGATCCAAGAGTGCAACTTAACAGTAATGATAACGACCACGTAACGCTTATGCAACATGTTAGGAATGACAAGACTAAGGTCAATACCTGTTCTCGTGTGAACGATGTACCTATGTCATTCGAGACGTTTTCTTAACAAACCACTGTACAACTTTGTGTATAATTATTGCATAATGCCAAGTATTCCATTATTCAATGTGGCAGTATTGAGTGTCCTGTTTACTTTTAAATTGACAACTACTTCCAAGGCTGCTGTACGTAAAATGTGTTTTCTACTTCTACTTCTACTTGGGTACTCGACAGGGTCCATCCGTCAGGACGTAGAGTCGAGGGGAACCGGTGAGGTGTCCCATTAATTGCCGATTGAGGCAACTGCTCCCGCAAAGGCTCCTAGTGATGTAGAAGCCAAGATATTTTTGGGGAGCGCATTCCATGCTGTTACAGTTTGTGGGAAGTAGGAGTTCTGGTAAAGCTGAGTTCGAGTATGTATATGCTTGAGCTTATTTGGGTGGTATTGTGTGGTGATGCTTGTAATAACACTATGACTATAAAGAATGTATGATTTATTGGTAAAAATATGAATTGAATGGCTTCATTTGCATAAATTACCATAAATATGCAAATTTATTCATTTTTGAAACAAGTTAAAGTACTATTGTATTATATACACTTCACTTAACATGCGTGCACATTTTTACGGAGATCGTTAGGGAAGGGACGG